>JAMYHX010000678.1:0-17877 GCA_025529335.1 Rhizopus sp. PT2906
AGTTGTCCTTGGTGCCAAGATCAAGCAACTTAAAGATAGATTTAAATCTCTGCTGACGATAGATGAACGCGAAAGTACGTGGCACGATATGAAATGCTTGAAAGAGGAAGATAATCAATTGTCGCAGTTTTGTATCAAGCTTAAAACAGGACTTATATCGCAAAAAAAAATGGCTGTTCGATTTGATAAGGCGATTCAGGAACAAGTGAAAAGAAGTGGACAAGAAAAAAAAATGATCCAATCAAAATCAACTACCAAGCAACTGGTGTCTTCAATGCTACAGATTGCCTGATTGATGGCGCGAACGATTTCACTTTCTCCGGTACTGATAATGGATTAGTAAACTCGTCGATAAGCGTGCCTTTCACTTCTCAACGGTTCCAATTCCATATTCAACTGTACAATCGTTATCACGCCTTGCAAGAACCTGATGTTGATATAAAAGATGAAGAAACAGCTTGCTTGAATTTGCCACAGTCAAAAACCACCAATGCGAATGAATTGATATAAATTATATGCACAAGAAGAATAGAAAGCATCTAGGGCGGTTAAAGAAAAAGACATCTCAGGGAGAAGAAGTTTCTACTTTAGAAGCCAAGTTGGAGAAAGCATCCTTATCAGCTAGCAGCAATGTTGAGGAATTTCAGCAGAATTATCGTGTTCATGAGGATTGTTCGAAAAAGTTGATAAGCTTTTATAGCAGTTCAAGCAGAACCAACAGATTACGAAGCCTCGGGATCCAGAAAAAAATGTACTTGGACAAGATAATAGCACAAGAGCGAGAGTCCTTGACCAAAGCTAACATTGGTGCAGATAAAAAGCAGCTACATGGTAAGCATGTCAACGTGTGCATTACAAACGAACATATGACATCACAAACATGTATATATCGCTACCAGAAGCTTTGCCATCCAAAGGCTATGTTAATAAAGAAGAATAAACAAGTGTCACAAGAAATCAAGGGCGCCTTAATGTGCGTGAATTCAAAATGTGTGGCTGTGAAGTCCGGGAAATTAACCAAGTCTCGAGATGCGCTATCTTTGCTGGCAATCAGTTTGTCTGGTTTGACTCAGTGTTTAATAGGCTCTCCTCTTCTACCATTCGCCCAACCTCAAATCAGTTAATTCAACACTGATACAGTCAACAAACTTTCATGGTCCTTCGTTTCTGCAAGAGATCACTTGACGAGCACGTTGTGCGCTCATACGATAGTAAGATTGATTTTTAAGCTTCATTCGATATTCTAATTTGGTCTTTCTTATAGGTCGTTCCTTGTGAAGGGTAATAGCATTTCAAATTTGTAATAATTATGTGACTTACATTTATTCCTGCGCATTTAAGCTTTTTGTGAATGAACCCCTCTTTTCTTTCTAATATCCATGTCTATTAAAAAAATCGATTATTCACTCTATCTCGTTACAGATCGCTCATTGGTCCCAGAAGGAAAGACCTTTCTTGGCCAAATAGAGCAAGCCCTTGAAGGAGGCACTACACTTGTTCAACTACGCGAGAAAGATACAGATACGGGACCATTTATTGAATTCGCGCTTAAAGTCAAAGAGCTTACTCGCCGTTTCGGTGTACCTTTAATTATTAACGACCGTATTGATGTCGCATTAGCTGTTGATGCTGAAGGTGTACACATTGGACAAGATGACATGCCATTAGCACACGCACGCGCCATTTTGGGACCTAAGAAGATTATTGGTGTTTCTTGTAACAACGAGAAAGAGGCAGAGGAAGCTATCCGAGGTGGAGCTGACTATCTTGGAATTGGCGCTGTCTGGTTCACGTCGACAAAAAAGTTGGTGAAGCAGCCCTTAGGGATCGAGGGCGTGCAGAGTAAGCTCAAAGAGATACATAAGAACATTACGACTTATTCTACATACAGGAATTCTTCGTTCTATTGAATCCAATCCAGTGCCAACAGTGGCTATAGGTGGTATCAACACAGATAATGCAGGAGAATTGATCAAAGGATCTCAAACGGGCTCCTTGTGCTTGGATGGTCTTGCTATTGTGTCTGCTATTATGGCAGCTGACGATCCTAAGGCTACATGTCAGCAATTTGCCGATATCATTCAGATATCTAAACAATCATCCGTCAACAAAGACGTGACAGCAGAGGCAGTAATTAAATATGCTATTCAAGCCATGAAGAATATCAAGTCTAAAGGACCTATGGTTCATCACATCACTAGTACGTGTGAACTCTTGATGAAAACTTTCTGCTCATATGTTTAATAGATTACGTTGTTATTAATGATAATGCCAATGCTACTCTGGCTGTGGGTGCTTCACCTATTATGTCAACCAACCGTTCTGAAGTGGAAGATCTTGCTAAAGTAAACGGCGCCATGCTGCTGAATATGGGGACTTTGAATGATATTGACACGATGATCTTGGCAGCACAAGCCAATACACGACATGGTAATCCAGTCGTGTTAGACCCTGTTGGCTGTGGAGCAACTAGTTTCAGAAAACAAACACTAGCACGGTTTTTAGATGAATGTAAGCTGACGGTAATTAAGGGAAATGCAGGTGAAATACTTTCTATGGCGGGTGCTGGAGGTAAATCTAGAGGTGTGGACTCAGTTGGGACATATGAAGAGCAAAGGATTATAGATGCTGTCAAGTATCTTGCAAGGCAACACGGTACGAACAATCATAAACTGGGAATGCCTAGAAATAACAAATTGAACTAGACTGCATCATTGGATTAACTGGACCAACAGATTATGTATCTGATGGTGATCGAGTGATCGCGATTGATAATGGGCACCGTTATCTACCACTGATCACAGGTAGTGGATGTATGGTGTCGTCTGTAGTAGCCTGTTTTGTAGCTGCAAACAGAGACGACTATCTCTTGGCTACTGTTGCAGGTATACTTACAGTTACCATTGCTTCAGAGATCGCTAGTGAGCGAGAGTACGTGAATGGACCGGGAACCTTCCGTGCGGCTTTAATTGATGAGCTTTTTAATCTTACAAATTCACCCGAGATTATCAGACAGTACGCTAAGATTAGAATTATTTAAGATCTTTTTTCCTATTTTTATAAATAAAGAGTTGAAACAATTATAATTTT
The DNA here is from genome assembly GCA_025529335.1 of Rhizopus sp. PT2906. Taxonomy (NCBI): domain Eukaryota; kingdom Fungi; phylum Mucoromycota; class Mucoromycetes; order Mucorales; family Rhizopodaceae; genus Rhizopus; species Rhizopus sp. PT2906. Next base: position 3,091 of record JAMYHX010000678.1, read on the forward strand.
CCAAGTCGACTGGCACCGTCGATACGAATGATTTCACCACTCAAGAATCCATTTTCGATAATGTGACAAGCGAGCAAGGCAAATTCATGAGGACGACCCATACGTTCAGGGAAAATGGCGTCTCTGATAATCTTTGCTTTAGCAGCTTCATTCATCATGGCTGTCATGTTCGTTTCTATTGATACAGGTTAGTTTAGAGTAAATCTATTTAATTAAACATTACCAAAAATACCAGGAGCAATTGTCATGACGCGAATACCAGCAGGCGCCAAATCACGGCTCATGGGCAATGTCATGGAAGCGACACCTCCCTTGGATGCAGAATAAGCGACTTGTCCAGTTTGACCATCTTGATAAGCTACAGAGGCTGTATTGATAATCACACCACGTTCACCATCGTTAGTATATGGATCTTGGTTGGCCATGACTTGAGCCACTTGTTTACATACATTAAATGTGCCGATCAAATTGACGCGGACAGTAAATTCGAAAAGATCCAAAGTCATCGTATGGGATGATTTTCCTCGTCTAGCAGTTTTGGCCGCAGTAGCAACACCTCCACAGTTAATTACACCTGCAATACGACCAAATGTGTTGATTGTCTTTTCTATAGCATTACGAACAGCTTCTTCCGAAGTTACATCCACTTTTCCAGCAGCAAGTGCAGTCGATCCTAATTCTTTAGCAAGTTCCTCACTATAAATGTACATATTTCTTAAAAAAGGGAATAATTAATATAAACATATACGTACGCTCTTTCATCGTTCAAGTCAAAAATCTAAATGGTTTAAGTCTCCTTTTTTTTTTTTTTTTGCTTTAACTTACAGCAACATTAGCTCCACGCTTAATCAACTCACGAACAGTTGCTTCACCAAGACCACTAGCACTAATATTTATTAAATATTAGAGCCTTCATTCTTCTTTTCTATTATTTACCCTCCAGTAACAATAAAAGTATTTTCTTTAATTTGCATCTTTGAGATCAAGGAAGAGGGGGGAAGAAAAGTGTAATGTGAAAATAATTGATAAATGTCCAATTTATGCTGACAAAGAGTTACACAGGAACATTTGAAGAAAATACAGTGAAGATATACAGTCAATAAGGCCAAGATTGTGGTTCTATCTACCGGTAAATTTTACTATTATACTTTTGTTTCTGTTCCCCCCTTTTAGGATTTTTATCATTGATATAAAAACCACTATCAAATGTACTTTTATTCTTCTTCTTTTCGAAATCCTTCATGGCAGCAAATTCTCCGTGTGAAAAGGAACTTGCGGCGGATAATTCTTTTTTGGTCATGGCACGTACTGTAGACCATACCGACTCATCTGTAACACTACAGGAAACAAATCATAGCGATACGACAGCAACATATGAGCCAGTATACTCTGTGTTTACGAAAAATGCTAAAGTAGCCATAACAGCTACCGTATCATTATCAGCATTTTTTTCTCCATTTTCTACCAACATTTACTTTCCTGCTTTGCATATCATACAGCGAGTAAGCAGTATTGTGTGTATTATATACTTACTTATTTATTTTTGAATAAAAAAGGATCTGCACACAACAGAGCAGCTGATCAGTTTAACCGTGACGATGTACATGATACTCCAAGGCATATCTCCCTCCTTTTGGGGCGCCATGGCTGATACCTGGGGAAGACGACCAGTTTATATAGCAACTTTTCTGGTCTATTCCTTGGCATCCGCTGGTGCGGGTTGTGCCCAGAATTATCCAGGATTACTCATCATGCGCATGCTTCAAGCAGTAGGCTCCAGTTCGGCTATTGCAGTTGGAGCTGGTACGATTGGTAAGAAACAGAGAATATCTTGTTATTTTTTATCATCCTAGTCTTTTTTTAATATTGATTCTAATTTGTTTAGGTGATATATCTACACCTGCAGAAAGAGGAGGGTACATGGGCGTCTATTCTATGCTCACTCAGCTTGGACCACTGTTGGGTCCTTTCCTTGGTAAGTACATAGGCTTGTCAACAGAGAGATACTGATTATTGAATATAGGTGGATTGATCAGTCAAACGTTAGGATGGAGGTAATTGGTGATAAATCAAGTCGAGATGAGAATTTGATAATAATAATTATATTAATTATAATAATAATAATATATACTATAGATGGATATTCTGGATCTTAGCTATCATGTCTATTCTCCTATGGATTGTCCTAGTTATCTTTCTACCTGAAACATTGAGATCACTCGTCGGTGATGGTTCGGGATTTGCAAATCCTACCCTTCTACAATACTGGAGAAGATCATTTAGAAAGCAAGAGCATGACGGACTGAGTACGACTTCTCGATTTGATTCAGCTACAGTTGTCTGTAAAGACCATTCAGAGCTCAGCCTGTCATTACCAAGTACTATCAATTGTATGCCTATCAAGGATGACTTTAAAGTGGAACATACAGAGAATGCAAAAAAGAAAAATCGATTTCCTAATGTATTCCAATCATTGACTTATCTGAAAGAAAAAGACATTGCCGTGTTACTCTTTTACAATGCATTGCAATATGGTGCAATCTACAGTATGCTCACGAGTTTAACCAAGCTCTTTACAGAAACATATCAATTAAATACACTTCAGATCGGCTTGTGTTATTTATCTAGTGGCTTTGGCTCATCTTTAGGTTCATTTAGCTCTGGAAGATTACTGAACTGGCAGTTTAATAGATATTCCAGATCATACTTATCTACCAAAGGTGAAGGATCGAGGTATGTTTTGATATATTGCAAAAACAGCCATCATTAATCTATTTTTAGATCTATCAATAGGAAGAACCTTGATCCTGAGTTTCCTATCGAAGCTACCCGCCTTAATCTAACCTGGATCTGGGGTATCGCCTTTAGTTTATTTACATCAGCCTATGGATGGTGCTTACAACTCAAAGTGAATATTGCAGTGCCACTTACCATGACTTTCTTTAGTAAGTCTTTTTTTTTTCAAAAATTTTTACAACAGTCTAACGGTTTGTATTAGTGGCATACACTTCGTCTTCTACATTTTGTGCCATCAATACACTTTTAGTGGACTTGTTTCCAAATAACTCAGCAGCAATTATAGCTTCAAATAACTTTACACGATGTATTCTAGGTGCCTTTGTGGTATTTTGCGTCAATCCAGGAGTTGAATTCATGGGCATAGGGTGGTTCTTCACCACTGTGTCCCTCATTGTATTTGTATCAAGAGCAATTCTTATTGTGGAGCTAAAGTATGGTCCAAAATGGAGATTACAGCGAATCGAACGCAGTAAGGCCTCGCTCTCCTAAGTTTGTGTGTACTTTTCAATAAAACAAGATTTAGCGCAGAATAATGTTATGTAAATATTTAATATGTTGATACTTCCATTGGCCAGATAAATAAAAGCCTTTTACCAAAATCATCCCCTGAGATCAAGCTAATCTAGTCTAGTCTAGTAGTAATAGTAATAGTAATAGTAATAGTAGCAGTAGCAGTAGTAGTTTGGATAGAAACTAGAATGGTAGCATATTTTTCATAACCAGCATGCTATAATTAGTCCAGGATTCTCATCATTTATCCTTGATCTAACCTTTGACATCCTTTGGAAAAAGAGGAAAGCGAATAGGGAAAAGGAATTGATATAAAAAAGGTGGTGTATGATTTGGACTTGTTTTGTCTTTTCTTTTTATACGACTACGCTCTCGCATATTTGTTGTTATTTCAGCCAAATAAATGAATAACTTAAAATATCTAAGTAAAAGGTTCAGAATTGAATCCTATCCTTTGCCTATTTTGAAGCGTTGGCATTCAACAGAGATGATGTTGAATACAGTTAGTGATCAAGATGGCCGATTGAGATTAGAAGAAGAGAGCTACTCAACCAAAGTTAGTTCACCCATCGAGGAACCTTATGGAAGTGTATTAAAGTCGCTTGCTGAAAGAACAGCAAAGGAACTACCTAACGGACACATGATGGTGAGTGAACTTCAAGGCAGATTACTTCATCAGCTGGTAAAGTTACTTCGTCCAAGACGCGTGTTAGAAATAGGAGGCTTTACAGGATATTCAGCTATTGCCATGGGTTCAGGATTGGGACATGATGCCAAATTGTTGTCATTGGAGTTGGAGAATAAACATATAAAGATAGCACAAAAACATGTTGAGATGGCAAAGCTTCAAGATAAAATTCAATTTCGAGAAGGACCAGCAAGTGACAGGTAATAAGAGAACAAAGCACGTGTGTAGGACTAACGATAGCGGTATAACTGAAGTATTGTTGCACTTGTAAACCAGCTTCCCGGTTTGAAGTATGATTTTATATTCTTAGGTAAGCTACCTCCGGAAGAAGCACTGTAATAAATGCTAACTTAACAATAGATGCTGATAAGGGAAGATACATTGACTATTATGAGCAAATATTGGAATATGATTTATTATCAACCCATGGCTTACTCTGTGTTGACAATGGTAAATGATGGGAAATAGTCGGGAAGGGCTGGTTTATGTTCTCACCTTTTTCGTATAGTTTTATTCTTTGGGCAAGTACACAAGACAAATAGTCAGGCATCAAAGAATATTAAGAAAACAGCAGCCAAGATAAGAGATTTTAATGAACACGTCATTAAAGACTCAAGAACAGAAGTAATCGTTTTACCATTGTTTGATGGTATCTCGTTTATTCGGAAGAAGTAAGCAAGACTGGTTTCACAATAAATAGCCTTTTTTGCTTTTTTTGTAACTTTTTAACGGTTTATGGTTATTTTTAAAAAAAGGGAAAATATTTTCCAGGTCATTACTGTGTTTTACCCCGCATCGTTGTGATCTCGGACAATGAAACCCAATCTGACCTATTCTTGACTCATGCAGTACTCTCTCTCACTATTTGTTTGTGCGCGTGTGCCAGTTCATTTGATTTTGATTATAAATATCTTTCTTTTTTTTTTCGTCTTGTTGTTTTTGTTCTTTTCATTGTTTTTGTTTTCTTTACTCTCCAATGTCTTCTCCAAAGAATACTTCTCCTCCAGCTTCAATCACCGAAAAGGAAGCATCAAAGGATGAAGCAAATAACAATAAAGATCTTATTGTTGAACTGGAAAACTTATCCAAAGAAAAAGATGGCCTTACAAGGGCTTTGGTCAGGTAAATATATATACATATATATGTATATATAAATCTATTCATTCATCTCGATCTCATCTCTCTTTACATTATTATCAGAAAATTAGACAGACGTATTTTACCTCTCTTGTGTACACTATATCTTTTAAGTTATATAGACAGGTAACATATTATTATCATAGTGTCATAATTCTAACGTATTTTATATAGATCAAACATCGGTAATGCCAAATTAGGTGGCCTGGAGGAAGACTTGAATTTATCAAAATCACAATATCAGTGGTCTTTGTCTATCTTTTATTTCTCTTATGTCATTTTCGATTTGCCTTCAAACATCATCATGAGGCGCTGGCGTCCTTCGTATTGGCTAGGCATCCTTATGTTGTAAGTAATAAGTAGTGTTCTAAACATGACTAATGACATATATCTCTATAAGCTTCTGGGGCACAGTCGCAACTGCTATGGCTGCTAGTAAAAACTTTGCCTCCATCGCAAGCGCTCGGTTTTTCATTGGTCTATTCGAAGCAGGTAAACAAAGGCTTTCAAGGGTTTCAGCGTGGAAATAACTCTTGTAGGTTTTTTTCCTGGTGTGATTTATTTTATGTCATTGTGGTACACAAGACAGGAGTATGGTCGTAGAATTAGTTTCTTTTGGTCCTTTAGCTCGCTTGCAGGTGCATTTGGTGGACTGATTGCTTATGGTATTAGTCAAATCTCTGATGATCGCTTAAAGACTTGGCAATGGTAAATCATGACTTCTTATTTTTTTCATTTTAATTAACTTGTCTCAATCAGGTTGTTTATTATCGAAGGTATTCCAACTGTCATCTTGGCTGTGTTCACCGCTTGGTATTTACCAAATGAGCCTGAAAATGCCAAGTTTTTAACCAAAGAAGAACGTGAATTTGCTACTACTAGACTTGCTGAAGATGCAGGTGCTTCACATAATCATTCGTGGTCGTGGGCTCAAGTCGCATCCGTTTTTACAGATTGGAAAACGTATATATTTATGGCTGTTTACATCACAGGCACCAGTGCCCTTCAAGGAGTCACCCTATTCTTACCTTCTATCGTGTCTGGTCTAGGCACATGGTCCACTCCTGTGTCACAGGCATTGACAACGCCCCCCTACTTTCTTGCTTTTTTGGTTACGGTTGCTGTCGGTTGGAGCTCAGGTAATATGATAACGGTAGCAGTTGATGAATCAGTTCCTAATGTCGCTTAGATCGCTATTTTGAACGTGCTTATCATATGTTGGCCACGAACACTGTAGCACTTCTTGGTTTCTTACTGCTCATGTTCCTACCTGCGTCTAATGTGGCTGGAAACTATATTGCTGCATGTATTGTCACTGTAGGTGTCTATGCTAATGTTGCTGTGAAAGTAGCATGGTTTAATAATAACTTGTAAGTCACCTTTACGGTTCACTTTAACATTAAGCTTACTCTACAATATATAGTGGTGGTCTAACTCGTCGAGCTGTTGCTTCTGCCGCTATTGTCTCTGTAGGTACTATTGGCGGAGCTATTGGTGGCCAAATATATTATGGTAAGCATCATATACAACATATAAAGGTATGTGACTAAGTCATAAATAGATCCTCCAAAGTACTTTGGTGGTAACTGCATCGCATTTGGATGTATGGCAGCTCAAACTGTCCTCGTAATCATACTTCGAATCTTGTTAGCCCGTGAAAACAAGCGAAGGACTTTCTTGACAGATTCACAAAAAGAACAAGAGATTGAAAAGTATGGGGGTTATGACTTGGTTGGTGATCGTCATCCTTCTTTCAGATATGTCTTGTAAAAAAATTGTATTTTTAATTTATAAATGCCACTTTTTTTTTAACTTGTATCATAAATGTCTACAACTTCCACTCAATCAGCTCAAATATATGAAAATGCGACTGAAGGATTGCAAACGCTAACAAAATTATGGGAGACTATGTTGAACATCATACACTCAGTATCTACTGCTTCTGGTTCATCACTCACAGTTGAACCAGATCTGATAGCACTTCAAAAAACACGCCGGGAATTAGAACAATTGTTGAAATCACTTCAATCTACTGCCTCATGGTTAGATAACGTTGATATGCCTGAACATAGTAATCAATCTGATTCAGAAGAATACGTCGAACTATTAAAAGAGAATAAATCAGCAGTTGAGGTTCGTCTTTTGAACTATAAAATGATCTTTACTAATCATTTTGTAGGAAGCAGAACGTGTGTCGGATCAACTAAGAAGGCTTTTAAGTAAATCATATGCATTACAGTTACTAATGGAAATGCTTCAAGTTTCTTCAAAAGAATAACCACAATTCAAAGCATAGACATTTAGTTTATTGGAATAAAATTTGTTCAAAATTTCAAACTAGAGCTTTCGAACAGTAACAGCAGCGAAGCCAACCACGCTCTCTTTTGTTTCCAAGTCATGCTTGTACTCTTTTAAGAAGCTGATTAAATCTTTTTGATTATGTATTCCCAGCATAGAGTCCAATACACGCCTCATGCTCTTTATTACTTCCAAGTTATCCCAAATAAACATCTTGACTGTGTATGTATCAGAGCCTATTAAATTAGATACCATGGTCTCTAACAACAACTTTTAACTTACTCATATCGCAAGTTCTATGATCAGATTCAACAACTTTTACATTGCTGTATTTGGAGAGCATCATTTCGAGTTTGGATCATATATCCGGATCCTGTCTTCTTGATTTGCACACATCTTTAACTAACATGAATAAAGAGTGTTAACATGGGATTATCTTTTCCAAAAGAATAGAAACATGTCAAGTCTTACATGATAGGATTCTATAATATAAACTGGATGAATCATTCTGTGGCTGAACAAAAGATGATATCAAACATGTGTGTGAAATAGTCATTGATAAATGGTTACCTGTAAGTCAAACTCTCCTAACTGGATCATGCCTCCTGGTTTAGTAACCCGTATCACTTCACTTATAGCCGTTGGCCATTCATCTTTGCGAAGACAGGCAACAAATAATCTCATATGAACAAAGTCAAAAGTATTATCTTCATATGGTAGCCTGTTTGTTACATTTCCAAGGCTAAAGGTAAATTGTTTTACGTCTACATTCTTGTATAAAATATTAACAATATCACAGCCGTGATAGATGCAGTTACGATACTCTTGAACTATATCCTATCATAAAGAGGACGACAAATTAGATGCAGAAGTTCGTCAGAACCGACCACTAGCCATGTTCCATGCACCAGAACTGCAGCCAACATCAAGGATAGTTATACCACCTTCGAGATCCAGAGTCTCTGTTACGCTACGCATCACATTTCCTGAGGGACAAATGTTATTATTAGCTCTAGTCAATATTCCAAGATTTAGTTACCCTCCATATAAGCTTTTGATAGCAAAGTGCTGCTAATGGATACAGTTAGCACATGTGCTCATACACTACAGCGTATCTTTGTACCGCCGTAAGTCTCTTTTGTTCCTCCTCGCCCTTTGGCAGCCAATATCCGGATGTCTTATCGTTATGAAACTCTTGCTTAGTATCAAAAAATGTGAGGTCAACTGTAGCAGTGTTTACGTTTTGTGTAATCATGTTCTTGGTGGATATGTCTTCTTAATATATATTACCTTTAGTCTTTTTGAATCATGAACAACAAGCTCTCATCACTTTTTACGCAAGACTAAAGGAAAGAAAAAAAAAAAAGACTTATGGTATGAGTCTCTTTCTTGGGAAATTGCAAGTGTCTAACAAGATTAAAAAAGACTTATTTCCTCAACAGGGTTTATGTTAGTTAAAGTGCTACCAATGTGTATTACAAAATATAATGGTAATGTACCATTTATTTAAGATAAATCTGTACACCCAACTGTGATGAAGCTACTCAGAAGTATATCAAATATTGAAATCACCACTCTAATTATAATCTGATGAATATTTGAAAAAATCTAATCAAAGTGCTTGGTATAGAAATAAGGAATACAGAGAAAGTATCACTATATAATCATGACGCAGATATACATCAAGAGCTTTGGTTATTTCTTTTTGGAAAAGTTACACTTTTGATTGGTTCCCTCAAGATACAACTGCCTCTTTTCTCAAGAAGTAAAACTAATTTATAAGAATAAAGTAGCAAAGTTGTGTTTGACTACACTTTATTATGGTTCTAAAAACATATACAAGTATTGAATACATTTTTATATTATTCTAAAGCTTTTGGACTGCAACAGAATCTAGGCGATATACACTTTCTTTTGTTTCCAAGTCATGTCTATATTTTTTCAAGAATATGTCTAACTCTTCTTTAGTATTTATTCCTAAGAGTGGACCTATTATTTTCTGAACACTCTTTATTACTTCCAAGGCATCCCAAATAAAAAGTTTTGCTGTATTCGTTCCAGAACCTAAACACAGATTCAGCGATGGTTACTTATCATGTTTGTCTATGGACATACTTGTATCACAAAATCTACATTCGGATTGAGTAATATTTATGCTATCAAACTTTGAGAGCATATATTCTAGTTCAGCTCCTATATACACATTTTGTCCTCTTGCTTTACAAGTGTCTCTAACTAACGTTCCCAAAGTTACAAAACTTTGTATTTAAAGGCTGATGGTTAAACTTACAAGCTGACGTAACCATATAGAATATATTGGTAGTGTCTTTGGGCAGCTAAGCAAGGAAAGTATTAGAATATACACCAGTTGTTTAATCACAAGCACTTGCTTTAAAGCCAATTTCTGATATCTGTACCATGCCTCCCGGTTTAGTGACACGTATCAGTTCTTTTATAGCCATTGGCCATTCGTCTTCACGAAGAGCAAGGACAAAGAATCTCATATGGACAAAGTCAAAAGTATTATCCTCATATGGGAGCCCTTTGATTACGTTTCCTTTGCTAAAGGTAAATTGTTCTACGTCTACATTCTTGTATAAAATATTAACAATATCACAGCCATGGTAGGTGCAATTAGGATATTCTTGTACCATGTCCTATCATATGAAAGAGTAAATACAATAGCCCATGAGCTTATATTATTACTTACCATAATCCATACACCAGATCCACATCCTACATCCAGTATGTTGATTCCCTTTTGAAAATCCAAAGTATCTGTTACGCTTGGTAACACGTTCCTACAAAGGATAAAGACAATGATAAACTGATGATGCAAAGCGAGCAAATGATGTGTTTACCCTTCGAATAGACTCTTGAAAGCATAGTGTTGCTATGAAGACAATTAGCTGTATAATCTATGCATCAAAGTGTACACTCGTACTCCTGTAAGCCTCATCTGCTCTTCTTCATCCTTTGGTAGCCAATATGTAGATGATTCCTCCTTATGGAACTCTCGATTCGTATTAGCCGTAGAATTCACGATAGTTGTATTCTCTTTGTAAGCAGTCATAGTATTACAAAAGGTATCTTCTTGGCTTATAATGTTTCTATCACCAATAGGCTGAGCTCTATGCGCCACAGGAAAACAGTTGCCCATCGTTTATCAAGTAAGAGCAAAAGAGGAGACAAAACTTACCTAAGAAATCACCTGCTTTGAAGGTGGCCAAAAAGTGTTGAACAAGATAAAAAAATTCTGAATTCTCAAATGCTTTTTAAATCAATCAAAGTACTACAAGCTTTGATTGGAGTACAAACCGTACAATGCTTTCAATTGTAGACGAAAAGAAGATCATATTTTTGTTGATATGGAGTTATACAATAAGTGGTACTATACTTTTTGCTCTGATATAGAGAAACTATATTTTTTCATCTACTTTTAATAAAAATCTGAATACTTCTGCTAGAAGATTGAGTTTATGTTCGTTTAGATCGGTCAAACGTTTTTACAAGGATCTCAAGCTCAGATCGTTATCGTTTCTTGAGAAGAAGTATAAGCAACTCCTTTTCGATTACATTGATGAAAATCCTTCAACTGTTTAAGTAGCAGGGCAATTGATAGCTTAATGCAATTTATATACTAAGCGAAATTCCATCCTGTGGAAACAAATGAGAAGAAAATTAAACAAGGGCATGGTTGGGTCAAAACTTAGTAGCAAACTCATTCGAGCTTTACAACAAACAGTGTCTTTTCAAATGCATTAGTCTTTAATATTAATTTGAAACGAAGCATGGCTTGGTCAAAGAAAGGAACTCCGGTAATAATTACGGTGCCTACAATTAAAGTTGAAACAGGATCGAATTTGAGTGTCATTTCTACCTCTAGTTTAATTAACGTCAATAAGAATTCCTAAGAGTATGAAGAAAAGGAAATTTGGCAGTTGAAGCTGATAGTGACAAGGCACCATCTGGGTGCTTTGTAGGCTACTGTTGAATAAAGGGGAATTATTAAGAAAGACACACTACAAAAGTAACGACCACAAAATAGGTCATTCTTTTATAACTCATTATGATTGATCATCATTGATCCTGATTAATTCAAATAGTACTCCTTTTTTCATGTCTTTATATTAAAGATGTTATACACACATCTGTATTTCTAATTCATTATTATTGTGACTATATCACAGATACTTCCATTTGTGGTGCTTGTATTGGTTGTATTCGGTCACTACGACGCATGGCAGCCCTTAGATTAGCGCAGTACACTAATATTAATGCCATTTTCCAAAGTCAATACTCCGTTTTTCACCTGTAATAGTTCGATTTCATAGTATTCCATTTTGTGTAATTTTGGAACAATCCAAGCACCCGACCATAATCGAAAATGCGTTTTTAAGGAATCTCTATACCTTCATCCAGACTGGACATGGGTTGCTCAACATATTCCCAATTACGATTAGTGTTGCTACTAGTGTTGCTGTTACTGTTCAAAGTGGAGGATTCATCTGGATCTAAGGTTGCCTCTTTTTTTTTTTTATATATATATAAATATATATAAAGAATTTTTTTTTCGTTCGGTCCCACTTTGTTACGTCGGATACTTTTTCAAGCAGTGTTACTATTGCCTGTGTGATGTGATATTATCAATAAATAAATAGCTTTACGTCTAAAGCGTAAGAAAACGACAAGATGAAATAGGGCTTTTTAGGATTTTTTATAAACAGAGAAAAGAAATATATTCATGGTAAAAAGGAATTTGATCTTTGAATAGAAGAATAAATGTTGCCGATCAATTACATCTTAGATATGACGCATCATCAACTATTATAGACTGCAGATGTCATGGATCAGTGTTGTGGGTTTAATAATAATATCGTATAAGCAAGATGACTTTGGCTTGTGTACGAAATATATTGACTATAGTATGTCAAAAGGTATATCATCTTCGATATAAACGTAGAAATATGACAATAATTTCTCATTTTTGTTTTTTTTCATTGCTCTTTGGTTAGTGCTTTCGTACATTGTCAACCTTGAGAAATAGTTGTACTGCATGAACAATGATAAGACGACTATTGAGCAGGTGGCCTGACGTGTTTGCTATGCATCATTGTAGTAACTCGAGTATAATTTTACAGTAGAGCATACATTCTACTTTCCTCTATCGCATCTGATAAGAATAACTTATAATAATAGCTATAGTAGCTACTAATGTAATATTGATACATGATCACATTGATCACATTTACCATACCGACAACATTCAATCTCCTTTATAAATTCTCATTCAAACCTAATTTAATATAGAATCAAGTTCGTAAGCCATCGACCCAATAGCATTTTTTTTTTTCAATAATAAAACTGAATACAACATAGATAATGGATACGAATGCATTGGTAAATTAGAGGATGAAATATGTCAGGTAGGAGATAGTGTTTATAAAGTACAAATATCATTAGCTTACGGATATTTCATATGGTTTAGCCTCTTTTTGATAAAAACCAAAAATATTATTGATAAAGACTACAGATGTGAAGTTGAAAAGATGATTGGTGAGGATGAATTAAAGACAATACTCCATCAGCACAATACCGCTATATATAGTAATTATACTGACGAAAGATAGATCAGAATTAAAGAGAAACTTCTATCATGCTATACCGCTTATACCAATGATAATGAAAAGGTAATGAATGAAATCTATATGTTACAGGTGAGAAAAGTAGAATTATAAGAGATGATAAACAGATAGCCGAATCTTTTGAACTCAAAATATCCACGGCTATTGATTTCTTCATTGACCAATGTCAGTATCAGAAAATCAACCAACAAAAGCTTATTTTTTATTGGAAGCATATGCTGACAATTTTGCTGCGTGACATCGCTGTACAGCAAAAGGCCAGCGAAGCTGCATCGTACGCTACAAAAGTTCAACGTGCAATTTTTTCTAAAAGTAAATGTCACATAATTCGAAAATTTACAATACAAAATATACAAAATACGACATCTTGGAATGACATTACTTTCTGGAAATAATGTAGGATGAATGAATTTGAATATGGAAACCTTGAAAAAAATATGATGAGGAAATTGATCTTTTATTGACGGGTGAAATTCTTGATGACAAGAATGAAGTAATATATATTGAGCTATCGTCCATTGAAATCAGGGGGAACATTACATGCATGTGACATCATTTTACAACTTCCCATTGCCAAAGTCTCTATCTAACCTAAGGCTGTCCAGTTCACTCTCTCTGATATAAAATGTGAATTCATCATAGTTACACGTGAATGATCTTGATTCTTTGTTGATTAACTGACAACATAAAACTAGAATATAAAAATAACTTTTTCTTTTTGATCCTTTCTTGTTCTTGAAAAGAAACAAACCAATTTGGCGACTTTATAAAGCCATGCTTAGCTTGACGCTACACATTGAAAAGCTTTGTTGGAAGGTAGCATAGGTAATAGGTAGAGGTAGTACCTGTAGTATTAGTCTAATTTCAGGTGCATTTTCTGGTGCATGTAGTGTTTCCCTAAAACTATTTTCTGATATTCCTTCTTTTGTGTGTATGAATATTATTGTCCTTTAGATACATTAAACAAGACATTCCCCTTCATTATCCTTCCCATGGAACACAATTTGTTCCAACCCATCCAATAACAATAACATTAACCGCTTTCAAGTAATTGTGCCTTCCATTTCCTAACTATTCTTCAATCTTCTTCGTCATTTGCTGCTGTTGCTTAATTGTTACTGTCTTCATCCTATTTTTTTTTTTTTTTTTTTTTTTTGGTGAAAAATAATTTCTTTATGAAAAGAAGACGGGAAATAGAATTTTGAACATTTCTTCTATCCAAAATATTCACGAATGAAAAATGGTCGGAATCACTTGAAATCAGAAATGCGTGAAATGAACCAGAAAAACCACAGAATCAGCCTACAAAAAAAAGTAGTAGAATACTGTCAACTAATCGTACATTCCTCTTCATAATTGCACTCTTTTAGACATCAGCATTTTCATGAGGGCATTATTACTCGAAAAAACAAATAATTCTGATTGGCCCATTTGACACTTCCCGCTCAGCCGTGCATTATTCACGGTTATTTTAAAAAAAAATTCACTGTTCTTCTCGCCATAGTGATATAAATACAAGTTACCTACTGTACCTGTTGTATTCAGCTTTGTTATTGTAAAAAAGGCAGTTAAGTCGATGACTTGCGAATTAGATTCTTTATTAAGAAGAGCTGAATATTATTGTCGTATTTATCCTATAAATACTTAATCTTGTCGTATGAGATTACTCTAAATCTATACTCTAAGAATGAATAATACAAAGATACTGAT
>JAMYHX010000679.1:0-17796 GCA_025529335.1 Rhizopus sp. PT2906
GTGGTCACGCGACAGAAACTCTTATATAACTCAATTTACACTCAAGCCATTAACGGAACAAACCCCTTTTTTACAGTGTAATGAAGAAGATTCAGAAAGACACTCCTAATAATAACCTCAACAAGCACGATCTTCCACACAATGCATCAAACTGTGTTATTTGATTCATTCTCTATCATTATCAATATGAATAACCTAATGCTTTCGAAATAAGAATGAATAATTTAATCAGATTAATCAATCTAGAGTATTATTCTCACTTTAATTATCCTATAAAGCCCTCTCTTGTAAAGACATCTTTTAATCTTGTTAACTTATTATATTTGATATTGTGTAATCAGTAGCTGATGGTCACTAACACGACATATTATACACTATTTATTACTTTATTCTTTTTACTTTAAACCCACCAAGATCGCTAAGCTAAAACAAGCAACTACAATAATCCTTTTGGACAAGATAAAACTTCAATTGCTGAATCGATCCTTTTCTTTAAATTTGACTATTACTCTTTGAACCAAACTTCACGCTAAAAGTTGACTATACATATTTTCTTTTTTATATCACGGTACTTTTACCCTTTTTTAAAGCGAAAAGCATTTAAAATTATAGTATAATCAAACCATTCCTTCCGAAAAAGAACAAAGCAATGCAGATATAAAGCTTTAGGAACATGTTAAAATACCTTTTGAGTATTCATTGAAAAATAATCATACATCAAAGCTTCTTTAATATATATCCTATTTTTATACAAGCCTCTATCAATATTATTTCATCTTGTACTTTTTTTTTCTTTATAAACAGTCTCAATTCCCTTTTAATCTTGGCTTATATCAATGTATTTACCTTATCACTATATTCTTCTTAGTCAAAGCCTAATTCAAAACATCCAAATCAATCATTAATTTTAAGCTAGATAAAAAAGAATAAAATCCCATTGTAATAGTTTTTTTTTTTTTTTTTTCAAAAGTATAAAATAAACTATGCTTTTGCTTAAAAATGTATTCATTCAATAAGCTATACGTTGTTAGAATCATAGTCTTTACTTTACTTTTATTAAACTCTATCAGATTATTCATCTTGATCCAGGAATTTGCTATATTTTATCTATTTGTTTTTATTACGTATTGAAAAAAAATGGTGTAATCAATTTATTTAGTAAAAGAGTCATAGTTGAAAGACATTATTTATTCAGTGTTCCTTTCTAAAATCACACCCTGTGTAATGATCAATCTCAAACAATGGTCGACGAAAATAATGAAAGCAAATCAGCGCAAGGATATCACAGTATCATGATAAAAACAAGAAATGACATGAAAGGAGATAAACTCGATATACGTTGCTTGAGACTATTTGATCATTATATTTGAAATAGTACTGACAAATACCATGCTTTTTTAGTGCTTTGAGGCGATGATATCATCTTTGTCTTAATTGTATCTGTATTCATTGTTCCTGATAACAAAATCGCCAATTGGAGGCTGTAATATCTATACTTTGATAAACTACGAAAATGGACAAAAGGAGCTGCATTCATCGATTATACGTTATTATTAAATCTCATTGTACACAATGTAGGTAACACTTCTTCAAAGAGCGCTCATTCGTGAGTATTCTAGTACTAAAGAGCCGCAACTATTGAGTCTTTTAACCAAATATTTTATCAGATGAACTTTAGCTTTTTGGAAATCATTGTTTAGCAAAGAAGGGCCTTACTTGACTCAATTTACGGTTAAACAAGCAGTTGATCATCATAGGTATACTTCTCATTGGTCACGCTAAGCTTAGCAAGAGGTACAACGTATTTTTTTGCTACTTGCAAATCAACCGAGGTTAAGCCATTTGATTTGTGAGACGGTGGCAAGAAGCGCCGCAGCCATAAACTAACCGACGATGCGGGAAAGGCTTGTTAAAAATGGATGCTTAAAAGGGTTCAACAAAGAACGTCTATCCAAACCATAGTTTGCTTTTTCTTTAGTATTATCTTTTTCCTTTTGTACAAGCATCATGTATAGAAGGCAATTTTCTGTAGCATCAGCCTCTGTTTTACCATGAGCTCCGTTGTGCATGTCATGTTTTGCATTTTGTTTCGGTTCTTGTGATGCATTATGATTCAATTCATGCCATATGCATGTTTAGAGATAAATACAATCACGTTTCGTTACTGCATTTATCTTTTGTAAAGTGCTTTATCATAGCTTCATGAAAAATATGTATATTATAAGCAACTTAGCTATTTAAGGGTTGTCGATGACATAAGTGACATGGTTTATTTAAGAAAAATAGAATGTCTTCATCATCCTAGTTGTTCAGTAGGAAAGTTCTTTTATCCTCTGCGGCGTTCAGATCAAATGAGGAAAGACAGAGAATATGATCCTTGGCAAAGGATAGTGTTGAGTTATGTTATTGATTCAATTACTGAGAAGGAGGTTGAAGATGTGATGCGTATCACTCTTTTGATTGATTGTTTAAACTATGCATTTGTTGTTTTTGTTTACTTGCCTTAGAAAGACATGGAACATATTTTGTTTTTATTACATGCAAATGAAGCATGGCTTTGGAAACTAAGAAAGGGAAGAGCATGTATCACATTTTCCACCAACAGCTGAATTGTGTAAACAGCGCAGAAACCAGCAGGGTACTGCCTCCCTTTTTTTCTTGGACCGCCCTTACTGTGCACAAGTGAATGTACAAATCGAGGGTTGCTTGAGAGGGAGCATATGCCAAGAAGGGATTTTATTACTAAGCCGGCTAAAATAAGGATTGCCAAGTGGCAACGCAGTTCTATCTTCATTTGTTGCGCAGTAGAAATATATCTGTGCGCATTCAGATTGTTTAAATTGGGAAATTTTTTTTTTAGTTGCGCAGAACATCCGATTGTAGTTTGTGTATTATTGTTGACAAAGCTGAGTTCAGTGTTTCGGCTTAATTACCTTCCTTTCTCAAGACAAACATTTACGGTTAAAAAGAGACTGTATCCCTGCCATGGTAGCAAGTTGCTGAGCAATATGCACGAGTATTGCCAATTCAACAATTATGAATTCTCTTGGCACATGTAAATGATAGCGCAGTCCTTTGCGTAGTCTCTGTAGTAATGAAGTAAAGCACAAATGCTTGTGTGTGTTGTTTATTGTATGAGGCATGTATGTTTATGTTACAATTGAAAGGTGATTACAAATTAAGAAAGACAGAAAAGGAAGAAAAGGGGGTGAGGGTATTATATCAATTCAACCTGATCATCTTGGGGGGTAGGAATACCATGTACAATTTGGGTTTTGTTAGATTTAACTTTTTTGAAGCAAGGCTCTTGTTCAAAGGAGCAAGGTCGTTTACAAGTTGTGGTCGTGTTGGTTGGTGTGTTGGGCACAGCTTCTTTCAATTGAGATTCAAATTTTTGATAGAGTTCGGTAGATACAAATAGTCTATAGTCTAACATTTGAAGAATAGCTCTTTCTGCTTGACTAATCTCTTTGGCGGGTAATCGACTGATTTTAGCCCAACTAGCATTGGTGAATGTGTTGTCATACAAATACTTGTGGGCACAGATCAAGGCAGCCAAAAACATACGTCTACCACATTTGATAATGGAATCATGTTGAGCGAATCGATCAATATGAGGACGAATACGAAAAAGGTAAAATATGGCTAGTTGAAGAGTTGAACGGGTAGCTCTTGATCTTTTCAATAAGTGTCTGACAAAAGCATGGGTATCGACTACTGACTGAGCAGCTATATTTTCCATAGGCCAAGATGAGCGTATGGTCAATGTGGTTATATCTAATGTTGTCTTAATAAACATAATATAGGGTCGTATAGTAGTATTGAGCATTTACCGACAAGAGTATCTACATATAATTTTTGGTATTGGTTGATATCTACAACAGGGGACTGATTTGGAGGAGTCATGCCAACTACATAACGATAATACTGATTTAAACATCCATTGTTGTTGTTGTTTTTTGAAAGAGGAGTATCGTTGTTGTTATAGTTTGACATGCACCAAATAGGAAAAAAAGGAATTAAAACAAAAGAAAGAGATTTTTTATCGAGTATTTATATCTACACGGAGTTGTAAAAATATTTCATTGTCCGTCTTTCCCTTTTCTCTTTTTCTTTTTTTCTCACTTATAAAAATTTCCTTAATCATGACTCACTGCGAATCTTGTATTAAAAAGGGTAACTGAGTCAAATTGATATGTAAACTGATTATCAATATTTTTTATACTTGTAATAATAAATATTCTTTATATACACATAATCATCGTATATTTGTTTATTTATATACATGTATAGCTTGTATATAAATGTGGTCAGATATTATAAAAATGACATATAAAGTATATATACACATCTATGATATAAATAGAGATGAGATTCGTACCCTTTGACTGGTGTGCAAGAATGAATGGTGTGATTGGGTTACATACAATGTGATAGAGAGAGACTAACAGGACCAATAGGAATCGTAGGCTTAAATAGCACCAATCAAATACTAGAGTCACAGACTGCGGTCATTGCACTCTAAAATAGAAACATTGGGTGCATGAATTTGTAAAGGACCCTTTTTTATATTATTACGCTTGCTTCTGTGACTTGTATTTTAAAAGTTTCTTTCTCATTTTCTTTATAATGAATTTAGAATTATTAGGCATGTATAGATTAATAACAACAAGTAATCATGACTAAAGACGTGTAAAATAGACCCTTGGGAACAAGAATATCCTCAACTGATTGAAGAAACATTGGAAGATGGTTATGTACTCAACTGTAAATTTAACAAAAGAGGCACTTTACTTGCTGCAGGTTGTCTAGACGGAAGATGCATTGTTTGGGACTTTGATACCAAAGGTGTATCACGTAACTTGATTGGACACGTTAAACCTGTGTCAAGTATAAGGTTAGATTATGTAAAATATAACATGACAGTAATATACTCATACGTCTATCAGCTGGTCTCGTAACGGCAAATATTTATTATCAGCATCAAAGGATTGGACTTGCATCTATTGGGATCTGATCACTGGGAAAAAGAAATTAAAGATAAGATTTGATACACCAGTCTTAATGGCTCATATGCATCCAAAGAACAAGTAATATCAACATACTGTATATTTGTGTGTGTTTATTAATATGATTAATGTGTTAGTCATCGATTTGTTGCCGTATTATTTCAAGATAATCCGGTCATTGTAGATATTTTAGGTCAAGATATAGTAAAAACAGTATTACCCACAGAGCCAGATACAAAAGAAGAAAAATCACCAAAGTAATTCTTAGTTTGTGTATATATATATATACATTTTGCTTTGGACTCATCTTTTCTTTAGAAATTCATTCCTTGTCACAGCTGTTTCGTGGAATAAAGCAGGCACACGAATATATGCAGGAACATCAAAAGGATATTTAAATATAATCGATGTTGAATCAAACAAGATTACTTATAGTACAAGAATAACCAATACAACAATCAAAGGCATTCAATGGAGTAGGAATGGACGGTATGAATGATGATAGCATACAAGATCAGATTACTAATAGTTTATCATTTTTTGCATACAGTGAATTACTCATCAATTCCAATGATCGATCAATACGATATTATCAAATAGAAGATGAAGATACAGGAATACCTGTATTCAGAGAAAGATTTCAGGATTTGATCAATAGATCTCAATGGAGTCAAACGTGTTTTAATGCAGATAATGAATGTGTCATTGGTGGATCAGGGCATAAAGCAGAACATAATATTTATATATGGGATAGACAAGAAGGAAATCTTATAAAGATATTAGAAGGACCTAAAGAACCATTGGATGATTTAGCGGTAAGAAAAAAGAAAAAGAAAAAAGTAGTGTGGTACTGATCACCTTAAAGTCACATCCAGTCAAACCTGTGATTGCATCTGTAAGCAGTTTTGGTAATATTTATATTTGGGCAACAAAACATCAAGAGAATTGGAGTGCATTTGCGCCTGATTTCATTGAACTTCAGGAAAATGTAGAATATGAAGAGCAAGAAGATGAATTTGATGTGATGCCTGATGCTGAAAAAACAAAACAAAAACAAGTAGATGAGGATGTCATTGTTGACGTAACTACATGTGATACTATACAAGCATTTATTGAATCATCTGATGAAGAAGAAGAAGACGAAGTACTTTATTTACCCAATTTACCATTTGAAGATGATAACAATACCAGTCTAAGTAGTGATGAAGAATTTGCAAAAAGTTCTTTAAAGAAACACGCAGGCGAGTTATTAAAGAAAAAGAAAAGACTTGAATTGGATGAAAACACAAGACCAAAGAAGTCTATAAAAAAATAAAAAATGTCTTTTCGGTCATTCAAATTCTTTTTTTCTTCTCTTTTATTTTTACCTTGTTCATGAGCTACCATTCGACCATTACTAACTTTTCTTGGACATCGATTTATCAAGAGAAGCTAGACTTGGCTCAAAATAAGCTAAATCAATTTGAAATAGACAGGGATAAAGATATAATCAAGGCAGAAAAAGACTTTAATATAAAGCACATTCATTTGAACCATATCAAAGACTTGCTATTAGATATCAATACACATAGACTATGTAAACAAGCTATATCATCACTTGTATCCATTGAGCTCATCTTTATTTACAGGGTGTACTTGGTTTAATGACATGCAGCTTATAAGTCAACCTATCACAAATGTTAATATAATTCATGCAAAGTAAACAAAAGACGAAATACACCTATACAAAACACTCATCCTTTCTTTTAGCTCCTTGATATTCGCTGAAAAAGTCATCAAAAGAAAACAGTCTCTTTCTTATATCGCTACTTCTTTATCAAATGATGACTACTTTTTCGCTTTTAGCATTCAAACCTATCTTAATATGACACGTGTCACAGTTTACTACCAATGGCATACATTACTTGATACCACAAGCATAATGCATCATATCATCCAATTAAATACACTTCCATACATCAGCTTATGCGATAACCTATACGTGGATTCTATTGTATATAGTGATCATCCTGCCTGCCATCTGCACTATACCTTCACTCAACCACCACCTTATCTATCTCCTCCTTTAAACATCAAACACAAATGGCATCACACCGGCTCATGGAGCCAGGAGAGAAGTCTTCTTACTCACTTCCAACCTAGACCAAGCACTTCTTACCCTGATAGACAATCAGACAGTTCATTTCTTAATGACCTAGATGAAGAAAATGAGAAAGATCAAGCTTCGATAAAGGAGCTCAAGATTAAAATGCACGATCTGTACAAGATATCAATATCATTGCTTGATCACGATGACAGTAGTGGTCTGTCAGATAAGTTCACCCAGCTCTGTCTCAAGTGTACACAAAGGGATGACACATATATCGTTCGACTACTACATCCACCAGAACTATTGAAATATCTTGCACAAGATGTGTCTGATCAAGGACTACGCATCAGTATCACTATGACTCGATCAGACGATGGTCAGTTTACTGTGAATGATAAAGAATGGCCATTGCGAGATGAGCATGATTCTAGTACGACAGATGAAGAGAGTGATCATGATTATAAAGAAGAAGATATATTTGTGGATGGAATGGAGGAACTGGATGAAACAAGTCCATTGGCTACTGATGTACCTCCCTTGCTTGAGTTGCAACAGCCATCACGACCGACTGTTCAACATAAAGTTTCCTCTTCCAGTGTGCCACTGATGAAGGTGCCACAGCCAACCGCTTCAAATTCAACACCAACCCATGCATATAAGCAGTTTGAGGAACCATCAGAGGTGCCGCAAAAGAAAGTGGATGATGATGATGATGAGTAAGTTCTGACGATAGGGCTGCCTGATTTAGAGTGTATGCTCATATCTCTTTTGTATAGTATTCAAGTGTCTGATACGAATGAATCTATTTCGGACAAGGAGATTTCTGTTATTACAGTCCCAGAAAGCGATCCACTTGCGCTACAGAAAGCTTATCAGCTATTTACCCAATTTATAAGATCGACCGAAACACCCACAACAGTAATTCAAGAACCTTGTCGAGATAATGGATATGTGACAGTCAAGAAGATTGATGTCCCTGACCATCCTATGGGTGCCTTTTTAGTCGAAACAATGTGGAAAGATTGCAGTCTATGGGATGTGAAGGCAGTGATTGAAAGTGTAGGTGCACGAAAGGTGTGGGACAACACATTTGAAAACAGCACGCTTCTACATGCTCTAACACCGACCAGTGCCATATGGCACACAAAGGTCCAAGGTACTTGGCCTGTAAGTCCTCGCGACTATATCTGTTTTCAAGGACAGTATGCATCTTCTTATATGGTGGACCTGGTCTCTACCTCCTGTGTAGGTGAATCGTATCGTCATAAGCCTTTACCAAAGGAAACCTCAGGATACACTCGAGCTACAATGGATGTCATGGGTTGGCGATTAGAGTATGCGACCAAGGACACAGTGCTGATGAAGGGACTGATGATGACTCAGTTCTCGACCTGGGTCATCAACTACATCACCAGCCGCTACCTCGTGCAGTCCCTAGCTGCTGTACAGATGGCCAAGGACTATCTCGGTACGTATGGTGCGCCTCCTAGTTTGGAAAACCTCATGAACGCTGTTCTGATGAACCTGAAGCATGATCATGAGCGCAAGACGTGGCGATGTGAGTACAGTCGACGTACAGAGAGTGACGATAAGGCTACCAAGGTCATGGCAGGTGCTACAACTACATCGCTTATACGCATTGATAAACAGCGTTGGGCGCTTTCGACAGGCAACAAGTATTCCACCATCATCGACCCACCTCCATCGCGTGTGTCTGCAATTGAGAGGATACATGACCCTTATGGTGTATGGCTCATTATAGAACATGATGAAGTCTTTATTATCCCCTTTCACGGAAAAATATTGGTCATCATCAAACCTGATGATACTACTTCATCAACCAAGGAGCAGGTTCCTGATTGCCAGATTTCCGTAAATGGTGGACCCATTGTGGTTGAAAAGGAGCAGGCAATCCCTGAGGAGATTGAGAAGGAATTTCAGAAAGCTGTGTCTCAGGCAAGCAAGGACAAGAAGAAGTTTGTATCCGAGGAACACGCTGTCAGTCGAGCCATTGATCAGCTATCGGTACCACCTCAAGAGCACACACAAGCCGTACTGGCTTTTCTTAAACGAGCGGATGAGCAGTTTGGATGGACGGCTGTCTCTGATAAGAATGGTATAAAAACAAGTAAGCGGCCGGGGACGAAGCAGAAAAAGAAGGAGCCCGACTCGTTTCTTCAGGATGCGTTCACCATGGATGTTCCTGAGCCATTCATGATCTACAAGGCTTCAAAGGTGATTGAAAACTATTCTGCAGAGGAGGTTCTGGCTGTCGTGAGTGATACACAAAACGTTAGAAAGGCATATGACGATACTATCGAGGAGATTGATGTTTTGCGCCATTTGAGGCCAGGCTGTAAGGTCGTTCGTCAGACTCTGAAGGCGATATTTCCTTTCAAGTATGTATGCGTAATTGCCCCTATTGATAAAGTTATTTAATCTTTTTCATATAGGCCGAGAGAAGTTTATACTTACTCATGCTTAGCTGAGATGCCATCTTCTGATACACTTTCATCCGTCAAACGTATGGTGTGCATGGAAAGTTCTATTCCTGGATTTCCCATCGTCTCTACCAAGAAGCCTCGAGGGAATTTGTTTATATCAGCCTGGATAATCGAGGCTGTGGACCCCTATACAACAGCAACCAATTATCCTATTCCATCCACACGGGTTACGTATGTCGCAGCATTGGATTTAGGGAGCCTTGTGCCTTCATATATTAGTAATCTCGTGGCCAACAGTTGGTTTCCCAAAAAGATTCAGGCTGTTATCTCCTACTTGAAATCAAATGGACCACCACCATTTATAACTGAACCACCGCCACTATTGGTGCAGTCTACAGAGTCTGCGGATATAAAGTGGGATGAGATATCATCTTTTTACGATAGAGATACGCATCAGTTTAAAGTGATCTGCCGTTTGGAGATACGTCAGGAAGAAACTACGGCTTCAAATAAAAGATCAACAAGTGTTTCAAGAAAAGGCTCGCTTGAAACTGTGGGTTCAGCTAGCAAAGTCGGTGCCGAGGAAGGCGAACCGGCGAAATTTGGGGACCAGCGTTTTCCAGCAGATAGTGGCATACGCCGCGGCTCATTCTCTTCAAATGCACCTAAAAAACGTGTAATGAACACAGAGAACAAGGACAGGTTATCTCCATCTATAAGTGGAAGCAGTACGGCAGCGGCATCAACTTCTATTACTGCGACAAGAGATTTTACATTTCTAAAAACAACAATAGGACTACGTTCTTTCCCTAAAGGATACGAAATACAAACTCAATTATTTGATACAACGCAGGCGGAAAAACACAAGAACCTGACCGATAAGCTGATCATTCATGTCTCTGAACCAGCATTAACGCAGCTGACAGACAACAGCAACAATCACATCAAGCACTCTATCCATCTCAAGACACATGGTCTATCTTCATTCACACTACCAGCCAAGTACGAATTTGAGTTTGACCTCTTGCCTATCCCTGAAGAGGATCCTGGTCATAAGGAGCCACGCCTTACTGTTTCACATGTCCTTGGAGAAGATGAGAACAAAGATAGCAGCTCAGAGGCAAAATGGAACGGCAGAGTAATTGTAAACGGCGACCGAATTGAAATAGGAAAGGATACTCAAGTTAAAGTCTGCGCAAGGGATGTGGAAAAGTCCGAAGAAAGTAAGAGCCACAACACTCTTCAATCGAAGCTACTGGATGATGGCAAGAAGAAAGAGCATAGTGAACAAGTGCCAAACAGTAGCTTGCAAGAAAGTACGAGTCGTAATGTTGCTGTTACTCAGTACATGCCTGGTGGCGTAGTAGCTTCTGCATTAGGAAACGTATCCGCTGGTGTGAATGTAAGTGACAAGACACAGATAAGGGGATGAAAGAGTATACTAAGATTGTTCTTGATAGAATTTTAGCGCCCGTATGATATTTCCGTTTAGAGCGGCTTCTAATCCTTCTCTTCAAACTCATAATAACAAAGCGGGATCATCTTCTTTAACAGCAACAACAGCAACAACAACAACAACAACAACAACAACAAAAGCAGCAGTAGGAGGAGAAGGAAACGCTGGAAATAACAAGGGCTACTCCACAGTTGATAGAGAACATAATCCAGCCGTGTCTACAAGTAACAACGTGAAACAGCCTGTGAATAACGAGTTATCAGCTCTTGTGCAGCATGACTCACGAGTAGCAGCTATGAGTATTAGAGATATCAGGCGTAATCAGGTGTATTTGTGTTTGATATATATTGGCTTTGCAGTTCTTTTTGCTTTACTAGGATTATTGTATTACGAAAGACCATATATATCAGGCATCAATGAAGAAAATGTGCGATTACTTTTACAAGTTCCATGGTTCAAAGGATGGAAAGTACAAATAGTTGCCGTAAAACAATAGATTTGTAAATAAACATTGTATATATACATATATTTTATTCTTTTATTTTAAACAGTCGTGTCTTTAGTCAGTAGTGATTTGTATCTCGATTCCTTTTCTTTGACGATCAGCACGAAGCTATTGAACACTAATTAGTTCTATGTCTTATATCTTCTTGAACTTACTTGAGGATTGTTAACTAATGTATACGCAAGGAACCAGCGGTTTCGCGCTCTTCTGGATAGTCCTATTTGCTCTTCTTTTACATCACTTGAGATCTTCTTGATGCTGTCTTTTGTTGAGCCATTTTTCCAATTCTCTGATTTTATTTGATTACGAGAGCTTTTGATGTGATATCTGCATAGCTTTCTTTTATGTTCTCCAAAGATAAAGTATTTTGAAAGGACATTTTTTTGAAAAGAGTGTTGTATACAGTCAAGGATGCATTCAATAAAAGTCAAAGCAATCGGATTGTTGTACTCGTGATCAGTAAGAATCTATATTTGAAGCATATCAGTAACAAGCTTTTGTTGGTCACCCCCTTTTTTATACCATGCCACTGTAAGCAGTAAAGCCTAATAAAAAGAATAAGAGTGGAAGTTTATCAGGAAAACACTGTTTTTACCTGCATCTCCATCGCGAACACTCCAAGTTTCTGCGTTCCTATCAACACGTAAACTGTACATAGGATATCTCAAGGCAAGTTTTAAAGTTCGTAAAAAGTATGAGATCAATGCCTTGGTCATTGATGTAAGCATCATAAAGTACCAATAGTGCAAGAATGGTGCTCTGTGATGAACCATAAATCGTGTACGAGATTCAATAAAGACCAAATTAGTTACTCGTTTTTGCAAGAACTGTACAATGATGGCGACAAAGAAGCTAGCAAAATAAGCACCGTATCCAAGCCGCTTTAATAAAAGCTCGCGTAGCATGTCAAGTTGTATAAGCATTGTGATGAATGTTCCTATAAGAAATACTTCGAGCATGAGATATAGAGTTCCCGTGAATCCTATAAGTGTTTTGATAAGAGATATAATGTCAAAGGGATTTAGTGGAGACAGACATACCGAATCCTATAAACACTCCTAAAAACCGAATAGCATCATCTACATCCATCCTAAACAAATTACTTAGAATATCATTATCAAATCAAAAATAAAATACCTGTTGTTTCTTTTCCCTTTAAAAAGAGAATAGTCTCCTTTTCTTATTTTAAGAATATCCTTTGTAAATCTTCTAAGGATGCCTAAGGAAAATAAGATACAGACTGGGCTGTATGCGTTAGAACAAGAATGGTAACAGTGGCAATTTTGTTGCACATTACATACGCCTCCTCCAAAGGCCGCGATATATGTAACTATACGCATAAAGTAATATGTCTTGATTGCAAACGATAAAGGATCCTTATCGTAGTGAAGCTGGACTAAATAGGGGGACCATTGACAAATATGTCTAGACACTACAGCTCCTGTGCCTATCATCTCGTTTAAAAGGAGTGGGATCTACAAAAAGTAATTCTGTCAGTCTGCTAGCTCCACAATTAATGATGCATTACCAGTTGAGCCAAACAGTAAACTAGTAGGGTCAAGGACGCCTTGATAGCAAATGGTATTCTGTAACAACCTTTTTCTTAATCCTATATTTAGACATCTTACCAATTATTTTTTTTTTTACCGAACAAGCTCATCTATGCCAAATAGGTATCTCAGAAATTGCTTAAGCAGTTTACGTAAGTTGATTGGCATTGCTCGTATTTGAGGCCAGTCTATGGTTATGAAATCCCAAAGTCGTCCTAAAAGAGAATCATGATTCCGGGTCTAGAGAGAACGGTGATTCAGAGCCTTGTAGGTGCTTATAACTATAGTCATTACCTTTCTCTTCCTTTTTGTATGGGAATAAAATAGGCGCTTCACATACTCCTCCTCTATATCTTGGACTTCAAGAAATGCTACCCCGCATAGAACACAAGATTTAAAGGTTAAAGACCGCGTTATAAAGTAAGCAAAAACTGCAAAATAGGCACCGATGGTGGGAGTAATTGTAAGCAAGTTTACAACAAGAAATCCTTGACTTTGAGGGTATACGATTACATAGTTGGGTAACTCTATAGATAGTCTAAGAGCAAATAGCGCTAATATAGTATATGCACCTATAGAATAGTTCTATTTTTTTTAGTGTACAGTGAAGGATGCTTTATGTCTTGTTTACCCATAATGTTTGCCACTCGAGATCTATAGCTTGCATGGTAACAAATAAAGACCTGTGTCAGATGTAAATAAAGTGTCTTAACCATGGCAGTCATATGTATTCATTACAGGGTAAAAGTAAACGGCAAGCAAGAAAAAGGACAAAAAGATCTCTTGATTATAAAGTTTCAGAAACTGGATCAAACGGACTCTTTGATTACTTACCGATGATTCTAACCGCGCGTGGAAGCCATTCATGAAACATGATTGCTTCAGAGTTGAGCATATGCCATGCTTGGCTTGATATAAATGATCCTGTCAAAAAGTTATTGTCATATCAATAAATGCTTGTTCTAGTGATATACCCAGTGTGATAATAATACACATATGAATCATATTTGCAGGTGCTCTACAGAGAAACCGGGCGGGTCTTCAAGCAAGTTTTAGTAAATAAATATGAACTGAATAAAATATCTTACGGAGGAAACGAGAAATCGGAAGTATAGCTCATTATAGTAAATATAAGAGGTATCACTATAAAATTTCCCAGGCAAGCATATTGTAGCAGGGTAGTCAGCTTTGCACATACTTTTGTCAGAGTGGTAAATGGACTATAGATATATACTCCAGCATAAATGTAAGCAAAGCACATAGGATCAGCTCTAGAGCTAAAGATGGAAACTACCTAAATGCAAGGTATGTTTAGTGTTGCTTGAGTATAAAGCTTTAGTACTTTACGATGCGACGAGTGTATCTTGGCAGAGTGATATCTGGGATGCTTATAGAGTTTCTAAGAAGACCACTTGAATAATTACCAATGACCTTATCTTGATCATTAAAAAACTGATAAGTGATCACCATAGCTCGATCGAATGCTATAAGCTCATAAAAAATTGATTGCTTATCCGGATGATTTATAGTAGGCACAAGTGTTAAATTCTAAAGGATTATCAGTAATCTATTGTATCTGCTCTAAATGGATATATACTTACTACTGCGCCGTCATCAACAAAGCTTTGCATGTACCAGCCTTGTATGGTTATGTTCTGTACTATGGGTCTATCGGATATAGCAACTATTTTGTTTCCAGTGTTCTTGTATGAGCTTCCGTCATCTCGGTATAGAAAGTCAGTGGGCTTGTATCTACTAGGAGCACAGCATCCACCAACTGTGAACAGATGAGTAAAAAAGAAGAGCTCTATAGTATATCCAGATACCTAATGTAACGGATACATCAAGTGCTGTAAAGGATACGTTCACTGGTAATGAATTAGGGACATGTAAAGTTATTAGACATTCTAAATTTACCATACTGCTGAGGATAGTAAACCCAATCATCAGATTCCAATGTATGCCATCCTTGATTTCCCAATTGGTTTATTTCTTTGCATAAGCCATCCTTAAACATATTCTCCTTTCTGATTTACACTTGGTTATAGTAAAGTAATATATATATATACATATGTCATTAACTATACCCATTTAGTATCTCCCAGCACCTTGTAGTAAATGCGACTAAAAAGGTTATGATGAGATTGCTTTTAGGTAAATGTTATGGTCTATGTACGCACTAGCACTAGCATATTGAACATATACCAACAAAGGGCATACTAATATGCATGCTTTCATATCGTTTTCTTGTAAAATTATGCAAAACAAAAGAGATTGGGTATGAAAACAGCTTTATGTATTTTCATATAATCGAGTAACATATAAAGGAGAGCGAAGTGATAGTGATGGAGCAGTCTAAGGCAGTGATCAAAGTATATGACTCCTTTTTATTGCTCTGATAAACCTTTCAAGTATTTCTGGTCGTTTTCTTTGAGCACAAAAAAGTGACCTTCTTCGATCGTTATTTATTTTGTTGTATATTTGTATATCTATACAGAAAGCTAAAACATCAGCTGACAGTAATTGCTACTTTAATAATAAAATGGCATACATGTCGTGCCAATATCACTGATTGATGGGAAAGGCTTCAAAACAACATGCTTATGCCACCGAAATTAATTGATCAGTTGGAATTATCACTCAAACATCCTTCTTTTACTCTGTATGCACCATCGAGGCGCCCTTGTCTATCCATTCATACTATCATCAACCTGAATATTGACTTGAAGCAAGCTGCTTCTAGTGATATCATTGTCAATTTTCTGGATGTACACTACGCGCATGAGGAAATCCACGAGAAGGGTAATGAGCGGACGCTTCTTTTAGGTGTTACTTATGTTATCACTATACATCTTCACACAATCAAAATGGCTATCTAATCTAAGGCTAACCAGTGTGATATCCGTTAATATAAAATACACTTAAATTGGCCATGGTTCTTTGTTGGTCAATTGACAACATAAGCATAAGATTAGAATAAATAACATCATTTCTTTTTTTTTTTCTCTTCCTTCTTGAAAGATAAATTCATATTCTACATCAAGAAATATGGAAAGATATCTGTTCCTGAACAAGATTAACGTGATGTTGCACATTGAAAGGGCTTGTTGACGATATTACAGGTTGTGCCTAAAGGTAACGTTCTCTTGGATTTCCTCGTGCGCGTGGTGTACACCATTTTCTGAAACATCGCGAACAAGTAGAGTTGAATGAATGAATGTGCAAGAAACTTAACAGGGATTGATTAGCAGCACCATAGTATCGCTTGTGCCAAAGCATTGTGTGGAGCAATCATCCTTGATCCGATCCAACGGCAAGGTTTACTTCTGAACAGCATTGAAGTCTATGGGCGGGACTGTGATAACGACGCTCATTGCGAACAGCAATTGCCAGCATCTATCAGCCGCCGTATGACTTGTGCGCCTCCACCCCCACAGAACACGTTATCCAGACTTTTGGGTTACAACATTACCCCAGCCTGAGGGCAACAGAATGGTCACGAAACTGATGATTGGGACGAAGACGTTCAATGCGCTAATCACAAGCAGTATGTGCATCGTTACGCCGAGTAACCTTGAGCGTGGCTCCGACGCCCTGAATTTTATATTGGATCACTATTCTTCGCTTGCATGCAAGGTACTCATTGACAGGCACCTTGGAAAGCTTTCTTAAATACCACATTGCAAAACCATTGAAGAACATAATCGTATTGCTCAGTTACGATAGCTTCGTACAAAATTTGATTAAAAATCGACGTATACGGCTTCTCGTGCTTCATTGCTAAATGATCCTCCAAAAATGTCGTTCACAATCTACACATACCGGTTGTTTGGAGACATAAAAATAACTGACAGAAAGGTAGCTTCGTCGTTTTTTTTTTTTTTTTTTTTTTTTTTTTTTTTTTTTTTTTTTTTTTTTTTTTTTTTTTTTTTTTTTTTTTTTTTTTTGCTCTTGAGAAAAAGTTCTCAGTGATGCCACCGCAACATTGAGCCGTCAGTGCAAAAATACTTCAACGACGCTACACCAAACGGAAAAGTCAAACATGCACTGGCAAACATTTTGAACCTTTTTGACAGCGCTGGCGGTGACGCCATGATATCCACTATCTGGAACTCTGCTTTGAATGTAGAAGCTGAATCCTTGGCAAAAGCCAACAAGCCTATGGTTGTACCGACAGTTCTTGACTGCTTCGTGTCATATTGACTCCTTATATACCTCTTCTCAACGCACTATCTTTTTTCTGACCTTTTTTCACGTATAACCATGTTGGATTTCCAATTATTTCGTTGAATAAGAACTATTTTCAATTGCTTATTTCTAATTTAATGAATTATCATTTGTTCATCGTACTTCCGGATCACGTTCAAAGGTACTGTGTGTGAAAAAAAAACAACCTCTACTTTCACAGAGCTAACACACCGACGAGTGATAATCGGTTTCACGAGCTTCCAGACTTTGCTTTGATTTAAATTGTGTAGTGGATACAATGTACGTTTCATTGTTTTTGAAAGTTTTCATGGCAACACAGAGACTGAAAAAACAAAAAGGAGAAAAAAAGGGCTGTTGCCAAAATTGTTTCCAAGGCCGTTGCTTGACCTGCTGTTCATTTAAATATAAAAGGGAACCGCCGTCTTGCGTTCATTTCATTTCCTGCAGATATTTTGCTTCTCTCTCTCTCTTTTTCCTTTTAGTAATATATTGTTAATGGAACATCCCTCTTCTTGCCCTACCGTTACCACAGTA
>JAMYHX010000068.1:0-120187 GCA_025529335.1 Rhizopus sp. PT2906
TCATAATAAAAAGATATACTTGGAAGTTATTGTTTAATCCTAGTTCATTTCAAATCAAAACATCAACACATTCTTCAGTGATAAGCAAAAAGAAGACTTCTTTTTTTCTTGTCTATGAGAAAAATCTGACAGCTGGCAAGGCATCAAAGCAGTTGAAGATTCCTCGGCGCACTGGGTACAATTGATTAGCAAAAGATCAAGAGGGCCCTAATGATGAAATACAGCCTAAGGAGCCGAAAGTTACACACGTAGGTGGCAGACCTCCACTTTTAAATGATGCTCATAAAGACCACTTGATAAAGTTCGTGGATAATAATCCCTCAGCCCCATTGGATGCCATGATGGCTGATTTGACGAGCAATTTTGAAGATTTATCGTTGTCAACCACTACTCTATACAATTTTGTGACCAAGAACTGTAGTCTCTCTTTCAAAAAAGCCCATATGCATTCGAAAAAAAGAAACGAACCTGAAACGATCCAAGCAAGGTACGAGTGGACAATCCGTTGGGGCGCAACAAAAATGGACTTTATCAACAACTGTATTTTCATTGATGAATCAGCCTTTCATATTAACCTCAAACGAATTAACGCGTGGTCCAAAAAAGGCACTCGAGCAGAGGTGATAGTGCCTCAAACAAGAGCAAAAACGATTACAATTTTGGGTGCAATCTCTGCTCTTGGTGCCATCAATATTAAAGTACGTCGACCACAGGTTCCTTCAAAAAAAGGAAAGCTACAGGGTCAACGAAGATGTCACTTGAAACTGTCACAATGCACTATTACAATTTTATAAGCAGCACAATGGATATTTTGGATAAGCGCCCAAAAATGAAAGGCAGTTTCATCATAATGGATAATGCCCCCATACACACAGCATCAGATATTGCCAAATCTATTGAAAGTCGTGGTTACCAATGCGTTTATTTGCCCCCGTATTCACCTGAGCTCAACCCTATAGAACAATTTTGGTCCGTTTGCAAGAGCAAACTCAAATGGGAAAAGTTGCTAGAACAAGAAACCCTCACGCCACGAATTGCAGATGCCACCCATAGTATCATTATTGAAGACTATGAGGGATTTTGTCGTTATTCTGCTGCTAGAATTGCCGATTGTTTAGATAAACGACCACTATAATTTTTTAAAAGAAAAATGTGCCAAATTCTAAGCCAATTTGTTTCAGTGAAAGTGTGCCAATATATTTTTGAAAATGTGTGCCAACGTGTTTTTGGTTTAATGTACCAAAGTGAATTCCCATCTTTGTGCCAATGTGTTTTTGGGGGAGCATGTCAAAGATTTGTGAAAAAAGTGTATATTATTACAAAAAAGGAAAATAAAGCGTGGCATTTGAGGTTGTTACCACATTTTTCGTGTCTTCTTCGTCAACATTCATATTGATAGTATACGCCTATCTACCCATATCTATTTTCCTCTTTATTTTGAAGCTGGGCGACAATTAAACAGTTTAAGATCCTCAGGATTATTCAGCAGCTGGACACTATCGAAATACTTGAACTGATTTTCATAAAAGAATTGATCAATAAATACTTTTTGCAGGCTAGAGTTGTCTCTGGATACAAGATTTTTGTAAGTTTATTACTATTTTAGAATTTACACTCTTTGTTACCTTAGTAATTTTTTGATATCTGTTATGTTGGTTGTTAAGCCAGCATAATCAATGGCGATGACGCAGGTTTTGGTATTGTTTTCAAGGAACTCCAAAAAATCTGCTGTGTTCCCATGGACATCGTTTAATTTTGACAGGATATCATCTTCATCTTCGAAATCACTTTTGAGAAATTGTTGCTTTGTTGAACTACGGGGTGAAACAAAAACCTTGTCTACCAATGATCTTTTATATAAAATATGGGAAACACTACATGCACGAAAAAATTCACTACGCGCATGAGGAAATCCACAAGAGGGTTAATGCCACAGACACTACCTGTAATATCGTCAACAATCCTTTTCAATGTACAGCGTCACGCTAAGCCTGTTCAGAGAACAGACGTCTTTCCATGTTCCTTGATGTAGAATATGAAAGAAAGAGATAAAAAAGAAATGTGGTCATTGCTGTACTTTAATTTTTTTATGTTGTCAGCTTGATCAACAAACCAAAATCATTTAAGTGTAATTATAAAGAATATTCCACTGGACAGTCTTAGGTCAGGCAGCGAACTTTGTATTGTCAAGTTGTAAGGTGACACCACCTGTAGTGTCCTCAAGGAAGCGTTCGTAGCATTAACCTTCTCGTGGATTTCTTCGTGCGCGTATTGTTCACCGCGCTTTATTCTCTGAAAAAATTAGCTAATTCATTCTTTCGTGAATTTTTTCGTGCATGTAGTGTTTCCCTTCACAAAAACCGTGAATTACTCACGAATGAAAAATGATCAGAATCACTTGAAATCAGAAATGCGTAAAATGGACCGGAAAAACCATAGAATCAGCCTATAAAAAAATCAAGTAGTGGCATACTGTCAACTAATCGCACATTTCTCTTCATAATTGCACTCTTTTAGACATAATTTTTATGAGGGCATTGTTACTCAAAAACGAATTATTCTGATTGGCCCATTTGACCACCTCCCGCTCAACCGTGTATTATTCACGGTTATTTCAAAAAAAAAATACGGCTCTTCTCGCCATAGTGAGAGTGGAAGCGCAGTACGGTATATCCATGGATGTCAAGATTGATACTACGAAAATGCTTTTGGCAACGACGAATTTTCATTTCGTACAGCATTAATTTTGTTCTCACTATTGGGTGCATTTGTTTTCGATCATACGCGAATTTACTTTCCGGAAAGAGTGTATAGCAAAACATATGATTCGATAGTAATGCAACTAAAGTTGAATATTTCTAGACAGTTTACAAAAGAAAAAAAGGTAATCTAATTTAAACAAGATCAACTATTGCTTTAACACCACTTTAATTTAACCACTAAATCTTGCCTTATCGACAAGGTTCCAAAAAAGAACCTATAATTAATCATATCAAATGTATGCTTATTCTTGAAAAACATCTTCTTAAACACCAATTGAAGAACAATCAAAGGGTAGCCTACCGTTCAAGTGAAAGGTAAAAAAGCTTAAATTATTTAGGGATTAAACTTTTATAAAGCGGTTTTATATGTGTCATTGAAGCCAGCAGAATATCGTTGAAAGAATTATTACGGTTGTGCTATCTTTCGAACTTATATCGCCGTATCGAACACGGGCTTTGCTCGCAAGAGTGGGTTAGGCTTTTGTCTAAATATCACTAAGTCTAAATACACTATTTCCATAAAGAGATGTCGCGCTGACTTGTCGTTTTTTTTCGTATAAATTGTATTATAAAAACTGCAAAAATGCTTTATGAA
Source organism: Rhizopus sp. PT2906 (assembly GCA_025529335.1). Lineage (NCBI taxonomy): Eukaryota > Fungi > Mucoromycota > Mucoromycetes > Mucorales > Rhizopodaceae > Rhizopus > Rhizopus sp. PT2906. Next base: position 3,358 of record JAMYHX010000068.1, read on the forward strand.
AAGACTGCACTGTTGCGGCATAATCGTAACTGGGCTGGACTTTAATCTCTTTTTCTTTTCTCCTTTCTTTGCTCAATTCAGATGGAACCACTATCATGGTTAATCATCTTGAGTGCTGCCATGTTTATTGGTAGTTACATTGCTGGGTCGCTTCCACTTGCTGTTCAGCTATCTCAAAAGAAAGTACACTTACTGAGTTCTTTTGGCGGAGGAATGTTAATAGGTACATGCTTGGTAGTTGTCATCCCTGAAGGCGTTGAAGCGATATATAAAAGTACATTGCAAGTCAACAACACTGGACAACAGCATCCACAGAAACGTGATCCAAGTGTAGGAAGCGATGGACACGCTGCAATGGGCATAGCCCTGATTGTAGGATTTGCGCTCATGTTCATTATTGATCAACTAAACTCCCAAGTGACAAAGCCTTCAATGAACGGTCAAGAATACTCAGAGTTAGAAGTAATATCTGGAGAAAGAGAAAGAGAAAGGGATTCAGAACAGCATCGTCATGACACGTCGACAGCATCTGTCACGGGATTGCTAATCCACGCCGCCGCAGATGGCATTGCTCTCGGTGCTAGTGTGACGCGTCCAGAGCTATCAGTAATTGTGTTTTTAGCTATTATTCTGCATAAAGCACCTGCCGCATTTGGATTGACTTCTTTACTACTCAACAGCGGATTAACCAAGACAAGTATACAAAAGTATTTAATCCTATTCGCTCTGGCTGCTCCGACAGGGTCCATATTAACCTATCTCATACTTGGCTTATTTTCATCCAATGTGACATCAACCGACATAGAGTACTTCTCTGGTCTTTTACTGGTATTTTCAGGCGGAACATTTTTGTTCGTTGCCATGCACGCATTACAGGAGGCATCACATTCAAAGCCTAGTGAAGTCCATCGACCGACACAGCTACTAATTACTCTTGTTGGTATGCTTATTCCCACCACACTTAACATTATGCATAACCATTGAAAATGGATATGTATATTTATTGTGAAATCCGTTGATAGACCCAATTTTGAATGATTTCTACTTGTTTTTCTATTGATAAACTACTTGTATCCAATACGAGCGCATCCTCTGCCTTTTTTAATGGTGAAATCTTGCGTGTGCGATCAGCTAAATCTCGAGCTTCGAGGTCGAGTTTAACATCATCCAGGGTTTCCTTCAACGAATATCCCTGTCTGTTCTTTAGTTCTTCGAATCGTCTTTGAGCACGCACCCAGACATCAGCCTCTATAAAAACTTTGAGTTCTGCATCGGGAAGAATAACCGTTCCGATATCCCTTCCATCCATGACAACGCCCTTGACACGTTGACCTTTATGTTTAAATCCTTCAGAGATAGACTCTGGCACTTGTCCACTTGCAATCGCACGCTGGTATTCTGCAAGTGCACTTCGTACTTGAGGATTTGCTGCGACCAGATTAATGTTTCTTGTGATGTTGGAAGTACGAATAAGGTGGCTCACATCGTGTCCGTCTAGTTCGATCTGGCCTAATGAAGGAAAACGAATGTGCGAGTTCTTTGCAATCTGTGCAACTTGATCTTGATTGAGTGGATCACTGGGATTAATGTTGCTTTGCTGGCATTTCAATGTAATCTATATATTTATAAAGCGCCTCATGTTGGTCAAAAAAGCAAGAAATGTGTCATTTGGTGTGTATTGCTTACAGCCCGAAACATAGCTCCAGAGTCAATATAAGTAAACCCTAATCTACTGGCTAATAGTTTAGCTGTGGTACCTATAGATCAAGAGTAAGAAGTGTGGTTAGTTTGTTGTATTAACACTTCATTTCTTACTTTTCCCAGAAGCTGCAGGTCCATCAATGGCGATTCTGAAAAGACGTGACATCTTTATCAAGGGTCTTAAAGAAAGATAAATTTTGAAAAGTGGAGCTTGTATATTTGGTAAATGATATATTTATCATATCTTAATAAGGTTAACCTTATTCTGCCTGGTATACGTCTTAAATCATGCCTATCTGTTAGATTGGGACATAATAACACTCCCTCTGGTTATTCCAAAATGCTATTTCTTCCAATAACCACATCCAAGGTGGTCTTTTCGGCGACGTTGCTATTTTTTCCCTTAATGGACAAAAGGTCACAAATTTCAAATCTTGTAATTTGTCGACTTTTCTGCATTTTATGCATGCTATTTAATGAACTTACAGAACAGTCCAGTATGAAAAAAGATTATCATATATTCAAAAAGTCAAACTAATATAAAGATACACACACAGAATTTCGTTCTGCCGTCTTATTCTACTCAACAGAAAAGAAGCGCACTTTGTGATCTTGCTTCAGATTTTATGGACTCACGTAAGCTAAACTTATTTACCGCAGTTAATGTATTGCATTGACGCATGAATAGACTTACTTAAAACCAATAATGATAGTCTTTGGACTGATCTTTATGCTCCAAAGCACGAAGTAATTGTTTTTTGTATAATCTAGATTTTGATTACTTACTTAGATTTAGAATGACTTGGCGATTAGATCTGCAAGGATCAAGGAAGTCAGAATGGCCATAAATAACTCATCAATCGGAAAGCAAAAGGGACCTGTCAAAATACTCATGTTAACTGGTCCATCTGGTTGTGGCAAAAGTACACTCATACGACTCATTTCCAAAACAGATGGCTACAAACTTATCGAATGGTTACCCAGTCGATGGGCGTACGACGACAATAGAGCTTATAATACCCAGCATTCAAGTAGGATATACATTGGTTGTTTTTGTTATGACTAAATTCATTTCATAGATTCACCCATGGAACGCTTTAGACAATTCTTGCATCAATCAATACATCAATCTACATTTGACGAACAATACAACAAGAAAATAATCTTGGTTGACGACATGCCCGATCTTACGACTAATTCTGTAAAGAGTCAATTTCATTCCATCCTACAAACTTGCCTCAACAGTCCAGTACCATTTTTGATTGTCTTTATCGTGTCAGATGTTTGGCTGTCGACTGAGTCAGTTCAAAAGAGTTATGATACACGGCTAGTTAGTATACGAGATCTGATTCCGCCTGGATTATCCATTGATCAACGACTGCAGACGATTGAGTATGATATGAACATATTCTTCAAAATTATCATCTCATTCATTTTGTTCAACAGGTTCCTGCCAATTACGAAACCAACAATAATAAAGGTTTTGAGTAAAACAGCACTAAAGGCAAATGTTCAGATCGGAAAGGATCGATTAGAGGAGCTGTCAGAACTAAGCAATGGTGATATTCGAGCAGCAATTAATATGCTCCAATTTTACTCTACAAGCAAGAATGCTAACAAGCATTCGGGAATAAAAAGAAAAAGAGATGACGATGCTAGTCTCTTCTGCAGAACGACTGGATCTTTGTCTTTATTTCATGCAGTAGGAAAGGTACTTTATGCAAAGAGGGATATAAATGGATATTATGAATCAAAGCCGGAGGTGAGACACTAAGAGATTGTTATGATAGAAGAATACTGACTTGGATGAATGGTAGGACATTTTAGGTAGACTTCCTGTGGACAATGATTTATTTATCTCTTACTTGCATGAAAACTGTCCAATGTTCCTTGATGACAGTGAAGCATGCGCAGAGGCATTAGAAAGTCTGTGCGAGGCTGATCTAATACGTTCAAAGGATGATTGGCAAAACGATATCCTGAGTGCCTGCAGATGTTTGGTATCCATGCATGGGATAATGATTACCAGAAAAGAAAAGGTTGGCGGTAATCTAAGACCGCTAAATAAGCCTAGCTTTTCTAAGGTGCAGTATATGATGGAGGCAAACAAGAATAAAGGTTTGAACAGATTACATATTGCTGATATAGGACTTTCTTACATTATTTGAATTAGAGCTTGACTTAAAGATAGCATCACTCTGCAATGCCAACAAAGATACATCTGAATCACAAACAATCAATCAAGATCCCATTCAGGATTTTAGTGAAGATGAATTTGATACTATTTATGGAGATGGCACTGAACTTATGGAGCTGCTGGATGGCTTCTAAACTTTTAAATAATGTAGAAATTGACATATTCCCTTGTGATTTTTAAAAAGACATTGAAGCGAAGAAAACTGTAAACTTTAGGCATATATGCTTCTATAAACAGGAAGAGCAACATTTGCCTGTGATATCTATAAAAAAATAAAAAAAATAGTTTGCATAAAGGAATGTCATGATCCTCTATTGTCGTTCACTCCAGGACGAACATCGAACTTCAATGCGGCAATAGATTGCATATGGTTATGAACAGAGTCTTGAAGAAGAAAGAAAGAAAGGTCAGACTTGAACAGCGAGAAATGGTATTTCTCAGTGGACACTATACAATATATGAACCTTCAGACTCATCTGTAACTTATAGCATTTAGAAGACGGTTTATCCAGTAAGATGAGATCTGGCTAATTCTTTTAATATAGTAATTAACAAAATTAAGGCACCAAGGTTTCAAAAAACTATAGAAGAGAGAGAGACACACTTTTAATTCAACATCAAATCTCTTTGAAACTACCGTAAGCCCTATTCTTATGCTATGCTTTCTCTTTTTAGTATTTTTGACTGATTTTTACTATCATTTGTTCAATTTTACCAAATTGGGATTTCGTACTAGAGACAGTCTTACGAGTGGGAAGAAGTTTAAGTAAGCTATGTGTAAAATAACAATACAATACAGGAATATCTAATTATCATTAATAGAAACGTTATAACGACGGATGGTCATTCAATATCTTTTCTTTTTACCCGAACTGTCAAGAAATCTTTGGCAACAACTAAAAATCCTTCAGATTTTATTGATGACATCCGAAATGGTTGTGATATTTGGGGAGTAGACCCAGGTGTTTCTACAATCTTAACCGCCGTAGATACATCTGGAAGGCAAAGGACAACAAGTTTGGATGAGTATTATCATCTGTGTGGCTATAATAATGCAAATTTTATACGAATGAAACATCAAGAACAACATACGGCTCAGTTTTTGAAAATTTCTAATTTAAGCTCACTGAAGACATCAAATATCACAGAGTTTGCAAAAGCCTGCCAAGAAAGACTCAGTTTGTATGACGATATTACAAGTTACTATAATGAAAATGCCTGGTAAGTGTAAGTATGATTTTTTTTTACTTGTTTATTTAAGCAAGCAAAATTCTGTAGGTCATCAAAATTGAAGTTTCAATGCTATATTCGTAAACAAAAAGGGGTGCATGAAATCTGCAAACGGTTAATGCACGGAAGTGTAAAGTATAACAAGAAGGCGTCTACTGGGGTCAAGACATCGTCTGCTGAAAATGAAAGCAAATATTGTCCTCCTGCTCCTCTTGATCATCCTGACAAGCCCAGAAAAACAACAATTGCTTTTGGCGATGGTATGTTTAACAGCAGCCTGAGAGGAAACAGAGGGGCACCTGTCCGCCTTATAAAAAAGGCTTTGCAAAAATATTGCGGAAACCAATTAGAAATATGTATGGTAGATGAATATTTGACAAGCCAAATATGCAACAGGTGTAAAAGTAGAAATATGGACAATGTTGTAACTGAGAAGTCAAAACGAAGAGTACATACGATATTGAAGTGTAAACAAAACACTTGCAACATCGTATGGAATCGTGATATCATGGCTGCACACAGTGTAAGTTGTATTAACTATGTCTGAATTTAAAAGTGCGAAAACTGTAACTAATCATTTTTGTTAATGTTGAAACGTAGCATCTTTGACTTGTATATTCTAGTACACTCTTTCACTTGTCAGGTTGTGACTTCGGCTTCGACATTTTCTGACTTTAAATTTTGCAATTTTTAAATAAGTAAAGGTTTGCCCTAGAAAAAAATAAACTCTTTCACTCAGCGCGTTATATAAATCCAGATGGCATTGCGTGTACCCAAAGGAACCCTTCCTCAGTTATTCAAAGATGGATATAAAGTAACGCATTTAAAGGGCCCTGTAGATATAATTACTAATCCAATATAGTTTCAACAAGGAGTAGAAGAAGCTGTCCTTCGAAATATTGAGGCTACTCATGAACTTTCAGAAGTTGTTAGAACTTCTTTAGGCCCTAATGGTATTTTATATAATCATCTTCAACATCTTTAACTAATGGACTTCTTATTTTAGGTCGTAACAAAATGATCATTAATCATCTGGAAAAGCTTTTCGTAACTAATGATGCTGCTACCATCATCCGTGAACTTGATGTTGTTCACCCTGCTGCAAAGCTCCTTGTTATGGCTTCTCAACAGCAAGAAAGTGAAGTAGGAGATAATACTAACTTGGTTATCGTGTTTGCTGGTGAACTTTTACAAAAAGCAGCTGATCTCCTAAGACTTGGTCTTCATCCTTCTGAAGTGATTCAAGGTTACGAATTAGCAAGAGATCGTGCCTTATCTATCCTTGAAGGTAGTATTAATATAATTATGTTGTATATTAATCTAATTTTTATATATTAGAATTGACCGTCGGCAAAGTTGAATCATTAACATCACGCGATGAGCTCTACAAGATTGTCAAAGCAACTATTTCTTCAAAGCAATATGGTTATGAAGACTTTCTGGGCGGTTTAGTGGTGGAAGCTGCTTTAAACATTATGCCAAAGAATCCAAAAGACTTTAACGTTGATAATGTACGAGTTGTCAAGGTGATGGGTTCCAGTATTCACGAATCTCGTGTAGTTCGTGGTATGGTCTTTGGCCGTGAGCCCGAAGGAATTGTGCAAAACGCAAAGAATGCCAAGGTGGCTGTATTCACTTGTCCTTTGGATATCTCACAAACAGAAACGAAGGGAACTGTCTTAATACACAATGCTCAAGAAATGTTAAACTTTAGCAAAGATGAGGAAAAGCAGGTAGAAGGTATCTTTAAGGAACTTGCCGAGGCTGGTGTTAAGGTTGTTGTCACTGGCGCTGGTATTGGAGAACTTGCACTTCATTATTTGAACAGATACAACATCATGGCTGTCAAGGTGCTGTCAAAGTTTGATTTACGTCGTCTCTGTCGAGTGATTGGAGCAACCGCACTAGCCCGCTTGGGTACGCCCACAGCTGAAGAGATGGGTGAATGTGATATAGTTGAAACTGTCGAAATTGGTTCTGACCGTGTCACCGTCTTCCGTCAAGAAGAATCTGACAAGTCTCGTACAGCGACCATTGTCATTCGTGGTGCTACACAAAATCACATGGATGACATTGAACGCGCTATTGATGATGGTGTCAACGTGATCAAGGCTGCTACCAAAAACCCTCTGTTGTTAGCTGGTGCAGGTGCTGTTGAGATGGAATTGAATAAACGTCTTCAACAAGTTGCTGCAAAGACACCTGGGTTGAATCAACACGCTATCAAGAAATTTGCTGAAGCTTTAGAAGTCATTCCTCGTACATTATGTGATAATTCTGGTATGGATGCCACTGCTGTTCTCTCTCGTCTATATGCTGCTCACTATCAAGAAGGTGATGCTGGCTTATGCACTGGTGTTGATGTCGAGAACGACAATGACGGCACTGTGGATGCCTCAAAGGCAGGTATTTTTGATTGTTTTGCTTCTAAGCACAATGCTATAAAATTAGCAGCTGACACAGCGATAACCATTCTTCGTGTGGATCAGATTATTATGTCTAAACCAGCTGGTGGTCCAAAGCCACCCAAGAAGCAAGGTCATTGGGATGAAGAAGATTAACTAAAATAAACTTGCTTCGTACTTGTTAAAAACTATATGCTGTTTTCTTTTTTCTTTTTTTTTTCCCGCTATTTTATTAAGCATCCATGTCAGATAAATATGTATTAACATAAAAAAGTAGTCCTTGTCAAGCACGCGAAGAAAGAAAGTATGTGGGTGTTTATTACCTTAGAAAAGCCGGATATGTTTGATATGCCTATATCAACAATATAAAGTACTATTGAAAAAATAAAAAAGACTGAGTCTCCTTTACCAACCAAGAAAACATGTAGGATCCATAAAGTCAATGAGAGAGCACAGAGGCATCTTACGATGACAATAAAAGACGATTCATTCGTAACATGCGACCGTCTGATATTAGAGTTGCATAGAGTAGATATAAAGGTCTGTAGACAGACTGTTATCAACAGTTTGAAGAGGATACAGTTTGATTTGTACTTGGATGCTCATAAACCAGCATTGACAGAAGAGCACATGAAGAAAAGGCTTCATTGGACAGATGAACAGTGATCTAACCTCGTTTGGAACGATAGCTCTCCGTTCACCCTTACTATTACCGATAGTGGCGCAAGAGTCATTAGAGACATTGACGAATAATACGATGCGAAGCATATTGTGCCAACAAAGAAGTACGACGACGATGGAACGATGATCTAGAGCTACTTTCATACAAATGATTTGGCTCTTTAACCTAGGTTGATGGTATAGGTTGATCAAGACAAATATATCAACATTTTGGTCCAACATTTCCATCCCTGGTTCAAGCTGGGCATCCAACAAGAGGACAGGGATTTCATATTTCAAGAGGATGGAGCTTCCTGTCATACAGGTGGTTATGCTCAATAGTAGAAGGAAACATGCCAAATCAGGGGGCTTTGATTCGTTTTTGTTTTTGCTTTGTTTTGGCTAGTCATCACACATCCTAGGAAACGAAGGGGCAGATCAAAGGGCTAAGTGGGCCCCTTTGACGTCAACCTCGTCAGACTTGGTTAAGAAATCGTTGACGTTGATACTTATCTGAATGGAGAAGAAAAGGTTCACTATGGAACTAGTCAACTGAGAGAGTAACTCGGAGTGATACAGGATTTGAGTAAGATAATCGGACTGGACATGGCCATGAGCATTTTCTTGATCTAAAAGCAGCCCCAACGGCGGAAGAGTTATTGAAGTAGGCAGTAATCATTGCCAGTTGGAAGGATGCGTTCATATTCTTAAATCAAACTCTTAGTAATGAAACCTAATCGATGCTGAAAGGCCTTGATTTCGAGAACATTCATGGCATAGGTAATGATGAGAGCAACTGGAAGCCAATTTCAGAGGGTTCAAATTGACAGCGGACTTTTATTCTTTCTTTCTTTCTCTCTCTCACTCTCTGTCTTCACCATGGGATTACTTCATCCTATAGCGTATATTGCAACTGGTCTTGCATTTTGTTTCTTTATCTTCAGCTTAGGTACATTTAATACATGTTTAAGCATTTGGACTATCTTATGCATAGACACACGCGTGTTTAACATTTAATTGTTAGCATGTGGTCTTTATTATTTAGCAGAATTGGTTAGATCTACCTATGTTTAGTATAATATTAAACTCTTTTATTAGGTAGAGGAACACTCTGTTTATACAAAAAAAGTGATTAGAACAATGACCTATGTATGATTATATATAAAGGATATATTTCACATTCTATTAACACATACAATAGGTTGTCATTTCATTGCATATATTATTTTGGATATTCGATCGTCTACCATTCTTCTACTTGTTATTCTCAGTCCTATGTCATTTTGTCTATAGTCTCAATTTGAAGACGTTTCCTTTTATCAACCTATCCAGTATTGCCTTTATCAGCAGTTGTAGTAAGTTTATATGATTTATAAATGAATTGATACCAACTCTCCTATCATTCCTTAATAGTTTTGGTGTTTGCCGATCATTTTTTATGGTTTAGATACTTTACAGCCCATTATAAACCATTTATGGACATTGCTGCATTTTTTGGTCTTTGTGTATGGCTCGTACCCTTTGCTTATTTTATCAGCTTGAGTGCAAATGACAATGCATTACCTATAAGTGGTATGTAGTTTAAGTTGTAGAGAGTTTTGATTAAATTATATATTTATTTATAGATTCATCATTTATCGATAATATCCCTCATCAACATAAGCAAGGACTATTAAAGACCTTGTTGGGTTGCTTTGGAATTAAACAACAAGAAGTACCCAATGAAAGCCTTGATTATACCAACAACACAAATTATCACCGTTCAGCTACAAACACTATTACGACTACTCGTGAAGGAATACAAAACCGAAAGGCGATCTAAATAAAAAAAAAAAGCACACTTTATTTATTTTCTAGTCGACACTTTTTGAATTTTAGATACACAACTGGAGCAAAGGCATCATCTGAGTGAGTGATATATTCGACTTCCTCCCTAGAAAGAGAAAAAATTATTACTTGTATAATTCAGTCACTTTACTTACGCGACAATACGCTTTTTAAATAACGGACAATCCAAGGTGAACGTTTCGTATTCACCACCTTCACCACAGATATGTGATTCATATCTTTCATTCTATTGTAACGAAAATGAAGCAGGTCAATGACTTTTTGATTCATCCTTTCTCTTTATGTTTACCAATTGAACTAGCTTAGGATACATTTCACCGATCGTTTTACCAAGATCATTTAGTCCCAACCCCATTGCAGCAACCTTTATCAAGATAGCATTTACACCTGAACTTGCCATTTCTGCTAATAGCTCTTTCTGATCTCTTTGCCACAAATAAGCAAAGGATGTCAGGCCTAATCGATCACAACTATAAATTGTTTCAGTCATTGATCCTTTATATATATATATATATATATATATATGCCGTGCTCTTTTGTGCGTTCTATTTACACGTTTTCTACTCTAACTTTTTGATAGCTTGATAGGATTGCTCCAACAGAGACACCTTTTACATCTGGATGTTTTTCCTATACCATGTTTGAATTCATTGTTTTGATATATACACACAAAAGACTTACAAGAACTTCCTTCAAGAGAACATAAAGATCCTCAGTTTCGTCTTGAGGCGTAACCTCATAGTTTGCACCCTGAGCTATGGCTGTGCCTGTGATCTCACGTCTATAAAGGGGAAGTTGCATACAATCTGCATAAAAATCGATAGCATCGTGACCAACTGTTTGATACATAAAACTATCCAACTCGTCTAAATAATTCTACTGTTAATCAGCATAAACCACTTTCTCTTTTTCTTCTTCTAATATTACCTTTTCCTGATTCAGTAGGAGGTTTTAAATTAGCCAAGGCCACAATCTCATGCCCATTAGCGACACACTGCATCATGTTATAGCAGCTGTCTTTTCCGCCACTGTTATTTGGTATGAGCTCATTATACCTTATGCATACTTTTCATTTTCGTTGTACTTTCCTTACTAAACCAATGACCTTCATTTACTTAAGAAAAGAGGAAAAAAAAAAGAGTTTAAAAAAAGGGTGATAGGCTATTTTGCGGGGCAATTTTCTTAGCCACATAAAGTGCTTCTGTTATCTTTGTGTATTTGTTATATTTGTATGTGTGTTTGTAGTAAAATTTGTATTGCAAGCAAAAAATAACCAAGCAATAGTGTCCAAACAATCATGCAGTCCTTTTTTTCTTTGTTTGGACGCACTTTTATTTTAATATGGCCGAATGCACAGGTTTAGTAAGCCTTTCATTATAATTATTCATATTCACTCCAACGGAGATTGGCGGTAACATTAAGCGAATCATGACAAAGGTAAAATGATTCAACCTTATCACTAATAAAATCTCCGAGATTTATAAGCAAATTCAGGGCCAAAAATCCACACAATTGGTCAAGAGACGTGCCATCAAGGAGAAACAATAGTGGATATACGTGTTTATTTCTAATCATTAGTCATTCATAAGTAATGATTCTTCTTAAACATAACTTGTTTGTAAGCTTATTTAAAACGCGGTACCTACCTTCACTCATCTTAATGGAACCCAACCCCCCAAAAATAAAGCCTGACAGCCATATTTGATTCACCGACATCGTCGAGGTTAAATAAACTTTTTAATAAATTCCTTTGTCTTTCTCTTTTTCTTTCCCCACCATTTTTTCTTTTCTTAAAGCCATGGTTCAATCTGTCGATCAAAGAGCTATCAACACTGTTCGTTGCCTTGCTGCCGATGTTGTCAAGGGCGCCAATTCAGGTCATCCTGGTATGATACACACACAGCTTTTTATATGCATATTCTTACCGTCTATTCAGGTGCCCCAATGGGCTGTGCTCCCATGGCTCATGTCTTATTCCACAAGTTCATGAGATATAACCCCAAGAATCCCAAGTTTGTCAACCGCGATCGTTTTGTTCTTTCCAACGGTCATGGTTGTGCTTTACAATACATTATGCTCCACCTTGCTGGTTATGATGTGACTATGGATGATCTCAAAAACTTCCGTCAACTTGACTCAAAGTAAGCCCACAAAAAAAACGCGATTCCTGATTATCGTCGGAGTCTATGTATTGTCTTTTTAACCATTCACTTCTTAGAACTCCTGGTCATCCTGAAGTGAACGATACTCCCGGTATTGAAGTCACAACTGGTCCTTTGGGTCAAGGTAAGATAAAACGATTTAAAAAAAAAAAACCTAAGAACTGCTCATCTAAAAGATCAAAACAGGTATTTCCAATGCTGTCGGTTTGGCTGCTGCTGAAGCCCACTTTGCTGCTACCTACAACAAGCCCGGTTACGAACTTTTCAACAACAACACCTTTGTTATCCTTGGTGACGGCTGTCTCCAAGAAGGTGTCAGTGCTGAAGCCATTTCTCTTGCTGGGTAAGTTGTACTAATTAAAGATGGCTTATGAGAAAATGGTCTAACTGATATATAGTCACTGGAAACTTGGCAAGTTGATTGCTCTCTATGACGATAACGCCATTACTATTGATGGTTCCACAGAAGTTTCATTCACTGAAGACGTTCTCCAACGCTTCCAGGCTTGTGGATGGCACACACTTGTTGTCAGCGATGGTGATAACGATGTTACAGCTATTCAAAAGGCTATTGAAGAAGCCAAGAGCGTGACTGATAAGCCTACTCTTATCAAGGTCAAGACTACCATCGGTACGGTTTTCTTTTAATCATTGTAATAATCATTGTCATCTGATAAATACGATAGGTTATGGTTCATTGAACCAAGGTGAAGAAAAGGTTCACGGCTCTCCCCTTTCAGGTAAGGAAGAAAAGAAATCAATACTGTAAACGTGTTATTAAGTTACTGTGTAGATGCCGATATTAAACAAGTTAAGGAAAAGTTTGGTTTCAATGGTGATGAAAAATACAGTGTTCCTCAAGAGGTAGACAAGTCAGATTAATATGCATAAAGAATGGAGGAGCTAATATATTGTTTAGGTCTATGATTTATATGCTGCCCGTGCTGAATACGGCGCCAAGGTTGAACAAGAATGGAACGAGCTCTTTAGTAGATACAAGACTGAATACCCCGCCGAAGCAGCTGAAATCGAACGTAGATTCAATGGCAAGTTGCCTGAAGGTTGGGAAGCTGCTCTCCCTCGCTTCACTCCTTCTGATGCGCCTGTTGCCACTCGTAAGTTATCCGAAGGTGTCCTTACTGCCCTTTCCGAAGTTGTTCCCGAACTTTTGGGTGGATCTGCCGATTTGACCGGTTCCAACTTGACTCGTTGGAAGAAGGCTGTTGACTTCCAACACCCCTCCACTGGCCTTGGTGACTACACTGGTCGTTATTTCCGTTATGGTGTACGTGAACACGGTATGTTTGCCATCATGAACGGTTTGACTGCCTATGGTGGTAACATTCCATTTGGTGGTACTTTCCTCAATTTCTTGACCTACGGTTGGGGTGCTGCCCGTCTTTCTGCTTTATCTCACTTCCGTGTCATCTATGTCATGACTCACGATTCTATTGGTCTTGGTGAAGACGGTCCTACCCACCAACCTATCGAAACCTTAGTTTTAACACGTGCTACTCCCAACATGCTCACTTTCCGTCCTGCTGATGGTAACGAAGTTTCAGGTACATACCTTGCCGCTCTCGAAAACGCACACCGTCCTTCAGTCATTGCCCTCTCTCGTCAAAACCTCCCTCAACTCGCTGGTTCATCTATTGAGGTTGTTCGCCGTGGTGGTTATGTCCTTCAAGATGCCGAAAATACTCAATTGATCTTGGTTGCCACTGGTTCCGAAGTTTCCTTAGCCGTTGATGCCGCTAAGCAATTAGCCGCTGAAGGCGTTGCTACTCGTGTTGTATCTATGCCTTGTACCGAATTATTTGATGAACAACCTGAAGAATACAAGAAATCTGTTTTAGTTCCTGGTGTGCCCATCATTTCTATTGAAGCACTTAGTACCACTGGCTGGGAACGTTATGCTCATGCTCACGTTGGTATGAGAACCTTCGGTGCTTCTGCACCTATCAAGGAACTTTACAAGAAATTCAATATTACTGTTGAAGCTACTGTCGAAAAGTCTAAGAAAGTCCTTGCTTACTATCAAAAGGTTGGTTATGTTCCTGAAGTCGGTCTTGATTTCTAAATATAATCTCAATCCAAGAAATATTTAACTTTCATTAATCGTACATTTTTATTACAATATTCAATAAAAAAAGAGGGTTTCCTTTTGCGCTTAAGGCTATCTTTAAACATCGTCTTCATCATCACTGAATGAAGATTGATCCTGCTTCTTTTGTTCACATCGTAGTTGCTTTGCGTATTCAATATCTCGATAAATGCATTCAACTGCATTTCTTGTACCATTTTCCTGTTATACACGCAATGTGTTGGTGACGAGTAAAAATGAAACCTATATGACTTACCTTTCGAATTGTTTCACCAATAGCTTGTGCCCTGGCTATCATGGCCGTATTCTGAGTGACGGTGGTGAGGGCATCTTGTAACGCTGTTATCGTCAACTTTGTGATACACACACCGATTTGTAATTCCTCTACACGCTGTCCCCAAAATCGCTGATCACCAAAGAATGGTTTGATAACAGTAGGCAACCCGGCCCTCAAGCCTGCAGCCGTTGTGCCTGCACCACCATGGTGGACAACGGCTTGTATCCTTGAGAACAGCCATTCATGAGGAACAGACTCACAATGATAGATTGTTCCAGGGTGCTGGTCTAGGAGCGAGCTGCTGTCGTCTTCCTTGTGCCTACCAGACCATCCTTTACAAATGATCGCTCGCACATTTGATTTCAAAACAGCATCTACGATCGTTCGCGTCGTCTCTCCTGGATCAGGCACAATAATGGAGCCGAAGCCAATATAGACGATTGGCCGAGAGTCTGTGGCCGTTAAGAAATCGGTCAACTCACGGGGAGGTGTCCACATCTGAGAGCTATACAGAAACCAATAACCAGTACAGTGTATATAATCAGGCCAATCCTTGGGTGGATGAACGACGGATGGACTGAAAGAATAGAGATAAGGTACCTTGTCGAGTTCAAGTCTGTCCAAAGTAGTTGTAGGCAGCTGGAGGACCTTTCGACGAAATCGGTTTATGTATCGAGCAGTTCCTGCCCAAAGAGCCATTTCAATCATGACGTATGTCATATCATTATATATACGTCCACCTGCTGTTGACTGAAGAGCAAATGGGTGAGGAAACTTGCCTGTACGACTAAATGGGAATGGCATGCTACGAAAGTAGGGTATCTCTATCATATTATTAGTTTTCTCTTTTTTTTTAAAGAAAACTCTGGTTTATACCTAGTTTCTCAGCAATATGAACACCAACCATAGCACTGGGGCTTTCGATCAGTAAGTCTGTTCCTTGACATGCTTCATAAGAATAAACGAGCAGCTTCTCAAACCAGTTATAGAACTAAAAAGAGTTAGACCAGCGCATAAGCGTGCTCCTATTACTTACGAATTTGGCGCCTTCTTTAATGAAAGAGACAGATAGAAAAGAGTTGTCAATACAAAGCTTCTATATACAAGATGAGTGTTAGCTATATCTTTCTTCAATTGTTTCATAATACCATCAAGTCACCGGGATCACCACCAACGGATCGAAATTCTATATCGTTCTGTTCTACCCATTCTTTATATTCAGGATGTGTTGCTATTCGGCACCGGTGACCATCTTTTTTGAGTTCTTTGCATAAAGCCAAATAGGGTTGGACATCACCTCTTGAACCAATGGTTAAGCATGTGATATGCAATGGTTGTTGAATCTGCTTCTTTATTTGACTGGTATAGGAAGATGATAGTGAAAGTAAAGGTGGGCCCTCTTTTTAAATAATTGTTTAATAAAAAAGAAAGAAAAATGTTCAATATGTGAATACGTACCGTATCCTAACGGAGGCTTAACCGGCTGAGGTTTATCTAAATCATGGTTATTCTTTAAAAGAGATTCTTTAGAATAAATAGAGCTAAAAAATAAAAAGAATTAAAAGCTTGAAATACATACATCTTTAATTTACCTTGTATCGAATGCATCATTGGTCATAAGCGAGCATACATAAAAGCAATAATCACGAAGTTCAATAGACGAAAATTCAAAGTATACCTATGCATATATGTTATGTGTGCATATTGTGATCACCAAGCATTTTTATACATATATATATATATATACCTCATCTGGCATATCCTTGACTGTCATTGTTAGCCCATAGACAAGATGGAAACTCTTTGAATGCATCCTATTGACCTGAACTACATCTTTCCAAGGTACGACTAATTTTTGCTTCCCAACCGCAACATTTGCATAAAAACAGAGGTGTCGATCGGTTATATACATTCTCCCATAATGTGGTATAATACGCCAAAATGAGCATTTGAAAGCTATAGAAATATGAGGTAAGTTTTTGAAAGGTCGAGAGGTTAACTAAATATTTACTTGCGTCTACTTTTTCCGCATTCAATAGCATCGGAAAGTGCTTATCTAGTCGCTTATTCATGGCTGCTTGCTCTTGTTCCAGCTCATAAGGCGATTTATGCTGACCTATTGGGGCTTGGTAATGCTTCTTTAATAGTCCAGACAGACGCGAGCTAGCCCATATTTCGCCTACTGGATGATCTCTTGAAAGGGTCTTTCCTTTATGTCCACTTGATAGTAACGAAGTTATACTTGTTGCCCGGTAATGTCTGGATTTACTTGGTTGTGGCTTTAAATGAGTTGAGGACGTAGAGGACGTTGCTGCATTATTAGGATTTGAGCCTTCGTGAGAGCTACTGATCTTATTATAGAGATAACCAGGCGTTATGTATTGTCTCAATGTACTTAAAGAGCTACTTCGATGATGTCGTCCTATAACGGACGATTGTTGGGATGTCGTATCCGACGCTTGACTCAAACTTTCTTCAGGCTCTTCTTCATTTTGATGTTGTCCAATTATCTTGTTCATAAACACAGTTGGGAGAGCAGCAGGAGAAATATTTTGTAGAAAGTTGTCAAAGCTTAAAAAGGAACTATAGGTAGGAGAAGTTGGTTGTTGTTGTTGTTGCTGTTGCTGCTGTTGCTGCATTTTATCCTTATATTCTGGATTGTTTTTCCATGCATCCACAATATGGCAATAAGCAAGTTCAATATTAGGAAAGAAGGCAAAATAGTACTGCATGAAAATTAATACCAGCTGAGAGTAATAACAGAATTATGCTGTACCTCTTTTATATCTTCCCTCTCATCATCGCCGTCTGAAATGCTTATCTTGATATTCTCAGCAAACTGAAAGACGGATGGTTTTTCAATTGCAATCACATTTGTCAGTGGCAAGGCGACACGCATACTACTGCCTGAGTTCTGTGCAAGAAATATACCTTTTCTCAGCTCGTCAAACCATTCTTTTTGAGAGACCTGTGAATCTGCAAACAAAAAATAGCGGCCTGTATCTGTTTGTAATCGAATTCCGAATTTCTTTGGTTTATACATATCAATTCGAATGACGCCAACAAGGTCGACACTATTTAAAGGAAGGTATTTTGATTCAGCAGACTCATACCATGACAAGACGTGCCCAGAAAGCTCAAAGTAGTAACGAAAGCTACGGGGTGAGTTCACGTGATTCTTTTTAGTCAAATAACCTGTTTTGTGTGGGCCTTTCTATTATTCATCCACACAGGTTGGTAAATGTTTTGATTAGCTGTAGAAATTTACCTTTTTTCCAGGTAAAGAAGCATAAAAACATATGTGTTGATTAGTTATGTACATCCAACCGGGTAAAGTAACAATTCTGATCATGTAGCAAGGAAATCCTATTGGATATTTGTTGATCTAGGTGTCATGTATTCATTTTATCTCTTACTGTTTATCAGTTTATCATTTGAAGGCAACTCAAACACATTCTTTACTCTTTCTTCCATGGACATTATTGTATTTAATTCGTTGGTATTATTTTCGGTTGACGTATCAGACAGGGAATCTGACATACTTGTACTATCTATAAAAGTATTAGATATATATATATATTATATAGCGTTAGTTGTCAAAGATATATTACTACTGTCAGTTGTAGATGTCTATATAACAGAGGGTTAAGTTTTTTTTTTCTTTCTATTTTTCTGTAAGCTTTATCTTACATTATCTCGTTCATTCTTTGTAAACATGGAAAATAAATAAAGTAAAGCGGAAGAAGAATGCTTTCATTCTTTCTTTTTATAAGGGAGCCAATGCTCCGGTTTTATTTAAAGTCAACTCGATCACGGAGTTTTATATTAAAGTTCGCAGTAACTGATGCCCCGTTTGGTAATAGGCTGTTATTTTACGCCAAGTAACATAGTCAAATTCAAAAGGTAGCCAAGATGATCTTAGCTTACTGAATACACATAAACATAACTCTGTAACCGTGCTTCAATGTGTCATATAGCCTTGTATATATATTACATCTAACTCTATTCGTATTGTTGGCTTTTATTGTTTTATGCATTTTATATAAACAAGGAATTATTTTTTATAATTGTTATGCAAACCTATACTCTCATTGTCTGCATCTGCTCTGTCCTTTTCAGAGAACTTTCGCTCATGTTCAATATGTTCAAAATATGCTTCATTCACATCCTTCGTCACATATTTACCATCAAACACAGATGTATCAAATGCTTCAATCACTGGATTAAATTGACGAACAGATTGTACTAAATCATTCAAGTCTTGATAAATAACCTTGTCAGCTCCTATTTCCTCTGCAATCTCATTCACGTCTCTTCCATGAGCCACTAGCTCACTTCGTGTAGGCATGTCAATACCATATACGTTGGGGTATCGAATAGGGGGTGCACACGATGCAAAATACACTTTCTTCGCTCCTGCTTCACGGGCCATTTGGATAATTTCCTTGGAAGTGGTTCCTCTGACAATAGAATCTATCCCACATGGTTAACCTATATTATCGTATGAATATAATGCATCTACTTACCATCTACTAATAATACGTTCTTATCTTGGAATTCCAATGCCATTGCATTCAATTTACGACGAACGTTCTTGCGTCTATGGGGTTATAAAAGTTATGTATCTTATGCTGTTAATCTAAATAGTTACTTACCTCACTTGTTGACCAGGCATGATAAAGGTTCTACCAACATATCTGTTCTTGTTAAAACCTTCACGATAGACAATATTCAATTTACGAGAGCATTGTAAAGCGGCGGCACGGCTCGTATCAGGTACCTATGATCGAATGATTAATGGCGTTTATAAAAAAAAAAAAAAGAAAAAAAAAAAGAAAAATATACTTACGGGAATAACGACATCAATATCCATGTTACCTTGGAATGCCTTTATGACTTGTTCAGCCAGTGCTTCACCCATAGCAAGACGAGCCTTGTAAACTGAAATTCCATCAATAATACTGTCTTGACGAGCGAAATAGACGTATTCGAATATACAAGGAGCGATCGCCTGTTCAACAGCCAAGCGACGACGAGACACTTGATCGCGAGTGATAATAACGGCTTCACCGGCCGTGATATCTTCAAAATCAGTGAATCCGAGTGCTTCTAAGACGACACTTTCGGAAGCAAACATATAATCATAACCAGCCTCTGTTTGTCTTCTACCCAAGATCAATGGACGGATACCGTGGGGATCTCTGAAACCGATAATACCAAATCCTGCAATCATTGCAACACAGGCATATCCTCCTTTACATTGTTGATACAAATCTTTGATGGCTGTAAAGATATCTTCTTCATTCACTCTTAAAAAAAAAAAAAGATGAGATGGATGACAAAAGGGTAGATAATGTGACTATTTTTACCTGAATTTGCCAGTCTTTTGCAAGTTATCAGCTAAAATGTTCAACAATAATTCAGAGTCAGAATCAGTATTGATGTGTCTGTGAGCAACTTTATCTAAAAACTCTCTTAATTCCCTAGCATTCGTCAAGTTTCCATTCTATACGATCGATCAGTTATTACAATCTTTTTTTTTTTTTTTAAAAAAAAGCATACATGAGCAAAGACGATGCCATAAGGTGAATTGACATAGAAAGGTTGTGCTTCAGACATTGCACTGGTACCTGCTGTGGGGTAACGGACTATGATAAAGTAAGTGTGGGTCCTAGTTACAATCTTTTTTAATGCGTACCATGGCCAACACCAAGACTTCCTACAAGGTTGGATAATTGACTTTCATTGAACACGTCTCTCACCATGCCGTTTCCTTTACATTGATATAAGCGTCCTTTAGCTCCACAAGTGACGATACCTGCAGCATCCTACTATCTGTCAATAAATAGATATTAAAGAAACAAGTCTTCTTACTTGGCCACGATGTTGAAGTAAGCCTAAACTTTCAAACAAATCTGGGCATGCAACACCATTTGGATCTGCTAATATAAGCGCAGTAATACCACACATTTTTTTAGGGATAAGAAAAGAAAGAATTTGAAAAAGTGTCAATCTTAAACAACAAAAAAAAAAAGTTCCGATGAGATTTCAATTTTTATTGGTGTGTATTATATGGCAGGTAACTGTTTGTCTAACTCTTCTAAAGAAGGAAATTTGTGTTCAAAATCGTCTACAACGACAGGATTGGATCTAAATTTAGCTGGTTTAGGTGGAGGTAAAGGCTTCTTGCCTTTGCTTGCATTCTTTAAAGCTGTGAATCGTGCTTCAATACTTGAAGATACTTTTTTGTTTATCTTTACTTCCTCTTTCTTTTCTTCTTCCACTTTTTCTTCTTTTTGTTGTTGCTGTTGTTGTTGTTTCTCTTGAGAACTGTTGACAGTATCAAAATTATTTTGAAAGGACGCAATGGGCGAAACTGGTTGTGTTGCTGATGGACTAGTCTTGTTGACGTGGGCAGGATCAAATGGATCATAAGAATCCACAGATTTTGTTGGCCTACCTCTTCGCATAGGTGTAATATGAGGTAATTCCGATTGGTAATGGTTCGTAGACACTTTTTCAAACAAGTTGGAGTTTTCATAGTAAGTTTGTACTGTTGGAGGAGAAGAAGGAGTAGGAGAGACGTAGGGATCTGACGAATAGATCTATAATATAGATTAGCTTTTCTTTTCTTTTGTAAATCATTCAACTTACATCTCGAATAGGACACTCTACTCCTCTCAATTGACAGACAGTCTTCATGACCTGATATATATTTGGCCGCCTATTTTGATCTTCCTGAAGCATGGACATGATCAATCGACGCAATCCTTCGGAGAACACAGGTAAATTAGGTATGGTATACTTTGCATTTAAGATTGCCAACTGTCCTTCCTCTTCAAATGGTGTTGTGTAATAGCACAGCTTGTATAATAAGACTCCCATTGCCCAAATATCTGCTTTTTCATTCACAGGTTTCTTTTGATAGACATCAATCATTTCAGGTGCACGATATTGAAGGGTAGTATGACGCTGTATATCATCTTCAAGTCGCTGAATGTCTTTAATTGTGTTTGGTACGTATTGTCCTTTTGATAATGCAGCTGAACCAAAGTCACATAGCTTGTAATGATCTTGATTAAGGATAAGGATATTTTCCACTTTCAGATCACGATGTAAAACAGGTGGATTGCAGTAATGCATATAAGCTAATGCCTTTAAAAGAAAATTAGTAAATAAGCTATACGAAGAGAGAGAGAAGGATGAGAATGATTACCTCAGTGACATCACTGAATATTTTCAGTATCTCTGGTTCAGTCAAACGTTGTTGTAATCTTCGATTCATCAAATCAATCACTCCTCCACCTTTTCATACTCTTTTTTTTAGAACACATATTGACTATATCTAACATATTACTTACCAGGGCAATATTCCATCAAAATAAAAGCCTCATAACCACCTGCTGGTAAAACGTCTATCCTTGATTCGTAATATCTCACAATATTTTTATGATCTCCTAGTCGTCGCTATGAAATAAAAAACATCAGTATTGTATTATACAATATCAGACACTTTTTACCATAAACTCAATCTCTTTTTCAACGGTTTTAAGCCGTTCTTGATCTGGAACAACCACTCGTTTCAAAACGACGTAGCCTGTCTTTCCTTCGATTCTAGCAAGATAAACATGTGCGAAACCACCTAGAAAGGAGTTGGTTCAATTTTATAAATATATATGTATATATATATGTATATACCTTCTGCAATAAAGTTATGAATAATAACCGTGTACTTTCCCACTTGAAGTTTAGTACCAGCAGGCATAGCACCTGGAGGTAAAGGGGGAGCATTTGAAATGTCGATGCCAACAGGAACAGGAGGTAGTGTTTGACCAATACCTTGTTGTTCGGGTATACGTGATTGTCTAGTTGCTGTTTGGTGCATCATGAAGGGATTACTTTCCTTAAAAGATAAAGAAAAAGAGATAGAACACTAATAAAAAGTAGAAGAAAGAAAGACGGAAGATTGGGATGAAACATCATTTTCTCAGCAAAAGACGAAAAAGGAAATTCATTTTTTTCTCTTTCTCTCTTTTTCTCTCTTTCTTTTTTATAGATAAACATACACACACACACATCATAAATATATATACATATATATACAGTAGCCATGATTTCACTTGGTGATGAAGCCATCTCGATCAATGAAGCACTTTCAAACTATGACCAAGTGAGTAATTGTCCTATACCACATATTCAACAAGTAAGGAAAATGTACAAATTATGCAAGTATTTACAATTTACAGGCTTCCAATTGGGATTGTGGATTGGCGTGTGTAGCAATGATCTTGCAAGGCTTGGGATTTAATTGCAATGTAGAAGAAATAGCGAGACAGTGTTCAGTGAATAGTGTATGGACTATTGACCTGGCATTTATATTAAAGAACTACGTACAAGACTTTACTTATTATACAAGTTACTTGGGAAGTAGAAAGGAGTATCAAGAACAAAAATTCTACCAAGAGGATTTCAATCAAGACGAGAAGAGAATTAATAAATTATTTGCTATCGCAAAGAGTTGCTCAATACATGTCGTAAGAATGTAAGAAAATCAATGCCTTGTACGATTGTTTGCTAATGCTGTCATAGGATATTGCCCTTGGATGACTACAAAAGATTTTTATATTGTAAACAATATGCGACTATTACACTTGTCAATGCAAGGTTATTGAAATGTAAACTATGTCAAGTAAGTACCCATATGTCATCACAATGTTATATTTTAATCATTATCTAGCAAACTCGTGGATGCTTAGGATCGATCTGCGGTCAATTAGATCTCTTCCTTGAGAAGTTCAAAGGTTACGACTATTTAGGTAACATACAAGAAGAGAGAGAATATGACAATAACTAAATCTATACATTCTATTAGGTCATTTTATCCTCTTAATCGGTTATGATCCAACCGAGGATACCTTTATTTATCGTGATCCTGCTATCAAGGATGAGTTTTGTGTAATCTCTGCAGATGACTTGAACGAAGCAAGGCAATCAGAGGGAACAGATCATGACTGGTAAGATCATTTCTATATCCTTTCTGTTCTTTAACCCTTTTTTCTTTTATTAGCATTGTAATTAAACTAACATCCACATAATTGATTTATATACACACACACACACAACATTTATATATACATATTTATATATTTATATATATAACCTTACAGCATGTAATAACCATCAACATTTATAAATATTATACCTTTTTTATCGGAGGCAAAGACAGATTGTATCACCCTTTATCAAATATAAAAAAAGCTGCTCCCTAAAATTTTTTTTGAGCTATAAAATCAAGTCTGTGCTTCATTGCGCATTTATTTCACTTTTTTTCCCCCTTCTTTATCTTCTCTGTGTGTGCTTGTGCGTCTGTGTGTTTGTGTAAAATGACTGCTACTAATTATCCTCAAAATGTCGGTATCTTGGCTATGGAAATGTACTTTCCTAAGAGAGTAAGTTGTAAAATGACAATAGGAGAGGAAGAGATGAGGTATTAAGATGTCATCATAGTGTGTCATTCAATCAGAAATGGAAACCTTTGATGGTGTAAGCGCAGGAAAATACACTATTGGTCTTGGCCAAGAAAAAATGGCCTTTATTGATGACCGTGAAGACGTTCAGTCTATTTGCTTAACTGGTAATTGAAAAAGACAGCAAGCGTCTTATTGTCACTAATCTTAAATTTCTTAGCTGTCCAAAACTTGATGGAAAAGTACAACATTGCTTACACTGACATTGGTAGACTCGAAGTTGGTACGGAAACAATCATTGACAAATCCAAGGCAGTCAAGACTGTTTTGATGACTCTCTTTTCTGAACACGGCAATACCGAAATTGAAGGCATTGACACTACCAATGCTTGTTATGGTGGTTTTTCTGCTTTCTCTAATGCAGTCAACTGGATTGAATCAAGTTCTTGGGATGGTCGATATGCTATTGTCGTTGCTGGTGATTTGGCTCTCTATGCATCTGGTGCTGCTCGTCCTACTTCAGGTGCTGGTGTTGTTGCCATGTTGATCGGCAAGGATGCCCCTATCGTCCTTGAACGCGGTCTTCGTGCAACACATATGGAGCACGCCTACGATTTTTATAAGCCCGATATGCATTCCGAATATCCTGTCGTAGATGGCAAGTTCTCAAATGTCTGCTATCTTCGCGCTTTTGATACCTGTTATCGCCGTTACATGTCTCGTTTGGGTAAGTTGGAAAACAAGGAAAAGCCAAGTATGGATGATATCGACTATGTCGTCTGCCACTCTCCCTATGCAAAGTTAGTCAACAAATCATTTGCTCGTGCAGTAAGTTAAACCTCCGCTAAGTAAACACACAGAATGGAAAAAACTGACGATTTTTTTTTGATAGGCATACAATGACTTCCTTCTTGATACTGAAAACGAAAAATATGCAATCCTGCAACCTTTCCAAAGTTTGACTTATGCTGAATCCCTTGAAAATAGAGATTTGGAAAAGGCATGTATGGCATTCACCAAGTCAGGTTATACTCAAAAAGTTAGCCCATGTGCCTTTGTTCCTAAGCAGATCGGCAACATGTACACGGCTGCTGTCTGGGCTGGCTTAGCTTCTCTTATCTCTGAAGTTGACTCAGACACACTTCAGGGTAAGCGCATCTTGCTCTACTCTTATGGTTCTGGTTTAGCTGCTTCCATGGTTTCTTTCCGTGTGAGCTCATCAACAGAAAACATCAAGGGCAACCTCAACCTTCGTGAACGTTTGGATGCTCGTACTCATTCTAAACCTGAGGAATTTGCTGAGGCTATGGCTCTTCGTGAAAAGACCCATAACGTCTGTGACTATACTCCTGTTGGAAACCTTGACAATATTGACTCTGGTGTTTACTATATTGAAAAGATTGATGATAAATGGAGAAGATTCTACAAGCGCAAGGATTAAGTTTGGGGCATATTTATACATACATAATACTTTTAGGAATTATTTGAATACAATTTAAAATCAATAATAGCAATTACACTTCATTGGTTATCAATCTTTTCTTTATTATTTAAAAGACAACACTTAATAATACATAAAATGTGCTTGATATTTTTGAGTATAGAATAAATGTGATTAATGCTTTATAACAAAACGAAACATTGTTAGAGACTTCATAAAAAAAAAACAGAATGCTTAGCTTGGAAAAGGGTTAAAAAGAGATAGTTTATTATTATTTTTTTTTTGTTTATTTTATATGTTATTCAGTCTTGGAGTATAGATTTAGAGTAATCTCATACGACAAGATTAAGTATTTATATGAAAAGGGTGGGCAAATTAAAGATACATAAAAAACCTTTCATACCATCTGGGCTGGGTGACCACATCCTCTGTTCTCCTTTCGTCAACTGTAGCATTGCTTGACGTGCCTAACCCAATTCCAGTTGACTTCAGCCGGACTTCGGATGTGGTATGATTTTCAGTACAGAAAGAAAAAATGGAATCGGTAAACTTCTTGCTGTCAGCGTGCTGGTGAGATAGTTTGTAGTAGAAACGTTCGAATATGTTGGCAGACAGACTCCAGTTGGCATGCTTTTTTATCTTATCTATCTCGTTGCCTAATTCGACGGCCCTCGCACTATGGCGAGAAGAACCGTGAATTTTTTAAAATAACCGTGAATAATTCACGGTTGAGTGGGAGATGATCAAATGAGCCAATCAGTAATAAAGATAATATTGAAAAGTTAACGAAAGAAGTTGACGATTTCATAAATGGTGAAATCTGTTATACGGAAGATTCAACAAAGCCGATCATTCAAAGCAAAGAACTATCAACCAAAACCCATTTTTATACCGCAAGTATCAAAACAAAGAATCAGTAGCCAACAACAGTACAATTGAGGAAGAAAAACCACAACTCATTAGTAAACACTAAATTATTTGTGCAAATTAGATATTTCATTAAACGTGGATTTTTTATTAGATAGTCATGCAGGACTTTTATAATTTCTTAACACAGTCTTTGTTCCTGTTAATCCATACAATGATGAGGTGTAGGAAGACCGCTTATGTTCAATGAGCGATATCCTAGCTTATGTTTGGAAGTATTCATATTTACTTCAAGATAAAAATCCTATTGGCTTTGGAAGATGGTGTTCAGGGAAAGGAATTGATTTGATCGAAGTTACCGTCAAAAGAATAAAAGTCGATGAGGCGGTAACCATCTCAGTTCGATCATTATATGTATTAAAAGAGAAATACATTGGTAAGATACCTGATTTTTTTTTTATTTGCATTCATTTAATCATACAATATGTGATAGCAAATGTTATACAATTTATCGTCGAACAGTTACCATTACACCAACAAACAATTCAGTCTTTCAAAAATGATGGATATAGTGTCATTGGTTACGTGAGAAAATTAAGAACAAAAGAAAGCGATGAAACACGTTTAAACTTGTTGAACATTATGTGCAAGAAATTAAAAATGCGATCGATGGTTGAAAAGGTCTTTGTATCGTTCAAGACAGGCTCAAATGATCCAATCATGGACAGGGATCTTGATGATGATAAATAAGTACTGAAAAAACTCGATGCTGATGGTAATACACAAGGTAAAAACGTTATAGTAGGCAGTTTTTTTACGCACACCACTAATGTTAAAGTTTCCACTAAGAAAATATGTCTTGTGGCGTTAGCTTTTGCTGGCCATACGACAACGCCAACACTACATGCACCAAAAAATGCACCAGAAAATAGGTTAATGCTACGCGCCCTTCCTTGGGGCGCTACCTATGTTGTCACTATACAATGTCACATTACCAATACCTCTGCTTGTCCAGTTCACTCTCTCTGATATAAAATACGATGTCATCACAATTACACATGCTCTTGTATCTTTGTTCATCAACTGACAACATAAAAATTAAAATAAATAACATTTCTTTTTTATCTCTTTCTTCCTAAAAAGAAACAAAACAAGTTGGCAACTTCATAAAGCCATGTTTAGCTTGACGCTATACACTGAAAGGTTTTGTTGGACGGCATCATAGTTAATAGGTAGAGGTAGTGCCTGTAGTATTAGTCTAATTTCTGGTGCATTTTCTAAAGCATGTAGTGTTTCCCTTACGACAAATGCAAAGGACCTTGTGACCTTCTTAAAGTAAGCTAGAAAAATATAATTCAATGAAAATAATTAATTAACTAACGAGACTTAATAGTAATAACGCTAATATTGAAAAAGTTGTTGTAGACAGCCTTCCCCATAGCAACAAGATAGCTATATTTGATAGAAAGGGGCTATTGAGTGATCAACAGAAGATCAAACAGTTTAAGTGCAGAACAAGCCTTAAGCAAAGGTCAAAATAGGGTGTTTTCTTAATATTTTATTATAAAGATCATAGTCAGTAATCAGAATGATGCAGTTACACTTATATACCAAAATAAAGATATTGTTAAGTTAGTTTCCTTAATAGCAAAGAAAAGCTTTATTCAATGTTTTTTAAAAAGTGTTCGATGTCAGGTAATGGTAAGTCTAACTAAATCGAAAAGAAACATATTCAAAACATATGAAAACCTTTATTCCTTTAAAGGTTCTGTGTGCTACTTTTTGTCCGTTATTTTTGCAGGATATTGGTGATACTTTGAGTTAGCCTTCAAGGTTTTGAGGAAGCATATAATTGGCTTTGTTGGATCTTCTGTATAACAAATTTCATCATTTACAAAATCGTCAGCTTCTTAGCTAATTTTTAGACATTATCTTTGTTGTATTCCTCGCAAAAAAACATACATATTGCTTGTTCTCTAGTAATAACATTCATGTTCAAGAAAATAAAGAAAAAGACAATCGAGGGAGAAAAAACAGCAAATGTTTTTTCGCTTGAAAAAGGTAAAAAAAGACAAGACGAGGTTGTCCGAGTTTAAGCTATCACTTACAAGATCGACGACAAGGTTGATTGGATTTAAACTATCCCTTACAAGCGAAAAGATTAAATCGTCCTGTAGAGAAAAAGTCATAAAACATTTTTTATTTTATGATCCTTTATCCATAACAGCTCATACAGTTATTAAATATACATCATCTACTGAAATGTCTACCAACTTTAAAAAGTACCTCCATCTCTATTACTGCTGATTTTGTTTGCCCTACTGTTCCAGATTATGAGAAAAGTGGCCCGACCCTCATCTTTACTACGTCTGATAAGTTCGAGGAATGGTTCAAAGAGGACGCGTTCTCGCATTCCAAGTGGGTATTTAAACGACAATATCTCGTTACAAGTAATCTTCAAAGACGAAGAGCAATTCCTTGCTTATTTTAGAACAAGATGGTTGATCAAAAAGGAACTTTTCTGTAAAGCCTGGCGACCAAGTGCCTCTTTCCATACCGACAACTTGGTTGAATCACATCATAATCAATTGAAAACGTTTTATCTTGGTCGCGCTCGACGCAATCTCTGTGGCTTTTTGATTTACACTTTGCAAGAAACGTTGATGATCGACTACCGTCAGGAGGCTTTGAAATGTTTGTATAGTTTTCAGACTGTTAAATTAAGCCCAAATGATATGAAGAAGAAAAGATTGGTGTATGCTTTTGACGAAGACACTGCTATAAGTATGGTTCAGCGCCCTGAAGATGATGATGATATGTATGATTGCAAGTCATTCACTGGTGATTACATTTGGTACGAAATCGAATTGAAAAATGGTCACCTCTTCCGTTGTAACTGCCCAAATGATTCGAAGCTTTGTAAGCATATCTTCTTAGTTAACAGAGTGACTGATGTTCCATATACTCTTCGTTCTGATATTGCTGTTGATGCTGATACTACTGGTCTTAACCATGAAGAACTTGCTGTAACTGGTATCAATTTCGCAGATACTACTAATAACTCTACTTCTGATAATGATATCTGTCAAGAATTGGCAGATTCAATTGATAAGTTTGAGAATTTACACATAAGCGATCTTAGAAGAAAGAAGGTGATGTATCGCTTACAATGCGATAAATTGGAAATTATTAACCATGCTGCCAAAATATCATATTATATGATGAAAGAAGCTGCAGTTATTCCTCAAACACTTCCTGAACGTCAAAGATAAGTATATGTTTTTTTTATTAACATCCTACTATCTTTTTTACTTTTTCTATATATATTATTATTATCTCATATTTTTAAATAAACAATAATCCAATATTTCTCTTTAATTCATTATGCCTTCTTTTTTTCAAAGTCTTTTCACTACAAAATTTTTCAACCCACTTGCCATTAGTGCCGCTTTCTTTGCATTTACGGCAACCAATCTCTTTCTTTTGTTGTCTGCATTGCTCATTGAGACGTAGGAATGGTTAGAATCACTTCTAAGCATTCTGTTGCTACCTTGGACCACTTCATCGTAGCTCGACTTCAATTTCTTACAATGTTCAAGCATATTGAAGGCCAAATTATCCTTAAAGGACGAGTGACCCCTTGGGGCGCCTTCTCAGAGAAGGCCCTGATGGAGCTGTATGCGTTAGCTTCGCAAAGTCCCAAGTAAAAACCAAAGAAGTGCATTTTCCATCTCTCGGCTGAGATAATGTCGTGATAAAATGTCAGATTATCACGTAAATTATTTGCAGTATCTACAGAATCTATAGCGAAATAATTGACTTCCACACACGCACTATATTGCAGCTATTTTACCTACTTTTGTGTCTTTCGTATTCGTCTACTACTTCCGGACGCTTGATAGTAACTAGGCTACCGTCAGAAGACTTGAAAGTCTTTTCATCAGTAAGTCTAATGGCGCAACATGATGATACAAAGGCTTTCACTTTTTGAGCTCCTCAGATCGTGCAATCGTCTTCCCTTGGAAGCTCAACTTAGGCTCGTTCCAGTCGTGCTCACGGAGTAATATAGCTTTGACTGTAATATCAATGATGAAACGCTTGCTAACCGATACTTTTATGTTGACATCAAGTTTTTTGTCGACAGGAGGCATGTTTGAACTTTAGTTTTACTGATGTTGTTTGAGGGATTTAGACGTGTTTAATACTATAAAAAATAATTTTAAAACTCAAAGAAATAAAATTACGGTCTTAAGCTTTGTAGTAATCACACGCGCCACGTAAACTGAAGGGGTCTGTCTAATAAAAAAATGTGGTTTATATCGGCCCAAATGGGGCCGACCAAATCTTTACAGTAAAAGCCCACTACAAAACCAATGAGGAATGAGGAATATCATTCTCCTTAAAATAATTCATGCAGTCCAGAAAATTTTCAGCTCAGGAACGCTTTTCAAAGTCACAATGTAAACAAACCAAAAACTATAAAAGAGGGCTTTCATTTCAGCCCTTTTCTTTTTCTCTTCACGCTCGAACTCTATAGTTTACCCATTCCGAGCTTGAAGGGATGTTCCTAGAGCATCTTGGATGTTGAAGTACCGGATAGCTAGTCTTTCCCACTTCGGAGGGAGAGCAGGGGTTTTTGTTTTTCTTCTCTAAAGCAATATGCTTTCTTTTTTATTATTAGAATTAATCCAAATGAAAAAAAAAAAAAAAAAAAAAAAAACAAAAAACAAAAAACTAAATTTTGGGTATACTTTTCAAAGAAATTTGAACAAGCTATTTGCCTTCATTTATTGGTGGGACAGTGTATTATTGTCATTCAGTGAATAAATGCCTAAAGTCTAGTCCAATGCGCCCAAGAGATATGGAACAGTATTCAAACTGGGTCAACAGAGAATTTATAGAAGCCTCATCTTCTATTAATGGTAGATATTCATTTAACGTTGATCGAATGAGCCCAATAAGATGCATCATATAATCAGATAGTAGTGGCCCTTGTTCATGCGGAAAGATCCAGATATACTGCGTACCAATTTCAAACATCTGTTCTCGCATCACATCAATAAATCGTTTCATATATTCAAAGCTGTCTCTACTTCTCTGCTTTGGATCCTCAGACATCTCTCGCTTTATCCGTGATAGTCTTTGCTGCAAGTAGTCATGCCTACAGCGTAAAAATACCATTCTGAGTTCATTTTCTGATTCAAACACGTCCATACGTCGAAGAAAACCAACAGCATTCATTGCTGCTGCCAGTCTTATAGATTTTCGCAAGTGTGAGATCAACTGTACCAACATGAGGTCAAAGCATGCCTGTACTTGCTGTTGAATGCTCGATATGACTGAAAGCGGGTATCTGACTGATAACAGACGAACATGAGAGGCTAAGTCCATGACTTCTGAGTAGTAGCCGTTCCAAACACAGGTTTCCATAAGCTGAGGGATTTCCAGTAGCTCGGTTAGGACATCTTCATGGTCTAGAACGCAGCTGATCTTTTGTTGTTCTTCCTTGATTGATTTTGAATCTTGCTTAAATGTGTTGCAGGCTGCTTCTAATTCATCTGCACATTTTTGAAATTCGTTTAAATCGTCATCAAGTTCACCAAGCAAGCTTGATATCTGTTTAGTGCAAGCTTGTGAGTCTAGAAATGAAGGGTAATTGCGAAAGACAAGACGTTGCGCATTCTGTTTTGCCTTTTCTTGTTCCTCTTTCAATTGAGCAGATTCTTGTTGTAGTTCTGACAAGGACAATGTTGTCAACCTTTCAATGTAATCGTGAGCCTTTTTGATCTTGATATCGTCGTTGTCTCCTAATAATAGATAAATTAAGCCGTTATGGTCATCTATGGACATGACAAAGAAAGTTAAAAGGCGCACAAAAATAAAAAAATGCTATTTTTATTAAAAAAGGTCTTCCTTGGCATGGACAAGATTGATCATAGCTTCGTTCATTTTTGTAGATATACCTCTCTGCTTCCCGAGCTTACAAATATACCCATTGAAATAATCAATTTCTGTTAATCGGTTGTTTTTTATGTCTTGTAAAGTCGAGCATGTATTTTCCTTTGCTTCGTATGCCATTTCAAGAATCATTTTCATGATAGAATCCAAAGTTTCGTCTGGTAAATCATCTTTAAATAATTCAAAAGCTTCTTCACAAATAGATTGCATAATTGTCTGCGCATGCGGGTGCAGCACTCCTCCGTTTTTACAACCAAGTATAGTTGCAACCGGATTGATGGTTGAATTGATAAGGAGCTTCTTGATCATCTTAACGTATGCTTGCTCCCAGGGAAGTAATGTTGCTCGAAACTCGGGTATACCTACTATAGTTTGAGCCAGATTTTGATCCAGTGGTTTACCTGATGCAGGATGCTGTGCCAAGACTAAGCTTTCAGGAGCATCATAGCCTGAATGATGTTGAATGTCATAGGGGGCCAACCTTTCTACTGCATGTCTGTTTATTCCGACGATAATTGACGGAGGCGGTGTCGCCCGCCAGACGCTATCCAGAAGTTCATCAACGACACCCATACCATTTTGCAGAAATAGGACGGTGCTTGATGGTGACAACTGAGAAGCCACAGATGAGACAGCTTCGAGTGTATGCTGTGATTTTGTAGTGACAACAAGAGACGTGATCCTTTCTGTACTTTCCTTTGCTTTTACTGCTTCGACGCCAGAAATGTGCTCTATATTTCCTCGAGAGCGATAAGTGATTCGATTGTGATGTTTATTAAACTCTTCCACCCTAAGACTGGAGCGTAGCAACAGAGTCACTTTATGATTATATTTTCTTAACACGCTCGCTACATGGCAACCAATAGCACCAGCTCCAAGAATATGTATAGTCATATCTTGAAAGATTACTAATGAAAGTCAAAATCAAATTATATCTAGGAGTTGCCAATTTTAATAGTCAGGTAAACCGGACATGAGACTGTCCGGCATCACTCACGTCTGTTTCATTACAATGCAACCATCATTAGTCTTTTTAAAAGAATAGAAACATGACCCTCTGTGTCAACCAGTCTTGATTCTATATCTTTTAAGAGAGCAGTTTAAGCATTATCTCAAAAGTGCTTAAAGTTACCATAAGAAGGATTGTCTTTTAAAGAAGTGTATCTTTTTATATGAAGAAGCAATGACTTGTATTCAAATGAGAGATTCTATTCAATTTGACTTATCACTGAAAACGTGTATACATAATCCTATAATGTATGAATTCACTTTATTCATACTGATTACAGTCGTTTATCTCAATGTCAGCCATAAACAGACATTGTTCTACGACAGTTATTAGTGTTGTCAATAGCAACGGCACTCTATGTATTTCTAGTAAGAGTATTTTAGGCTGCTTTTAGAGATGGACAGAATGGGTTCGCGCAAACAAAAGTGCCATTTAAATTTTTAAATTAGTACGGCCATTCTTGTCTGTTGTCTTGCACTTTGGATGTAGTAACTTTTTGAAGCAAAAAACGCACGTTTGCGATGTATTATGTTTGCTTGTTACACACACAGAAGTGTAGAGGCTATGTTTGATAGATTTTCCTTTTATGGACGATCCAAAGCAGAGTCCACTATCTCCAATAAAACATGATCGATGGTTTCTTGCTTCTTGAAGTCATATAGGATCGTGTTTAAGAACATAGCCTGTTGATGTAATTTCGCTTTTGCAGTTCCTATGTTCGTAATTGACGTACTCTTTGTCACGAGTGTAGAAATCTCAAAATATGTCTTGGTGCGTGGTTCTTCCATTATACCAATTGACAACGTCTTGATTATATATCATTAAATCGTGTACTGTAAAGTGATCTCATACGATAGTATTAAGTGCTTATGGTGTAAATACGACAATGAGGCCGTTATTGAATCATTTGTTTCTTTTGCACAACCACAAAGTTCATGACTACCGCCATAGTAAGCTGTTCCTAGCCACTTTCCTTTGAATTATCCAAAATTGTCCTAGCTTTATTTAAACTAATAATAAATCCTTTGCAAAAGCAATGCTTTGAAATTCATCTGGCCCGTATGGGAAGCAGCACAGATTTTCATATCTGGATTGGAGCCCGCTCTTCTTCTTTCAAAGCTTCCTTGCTGCGATCGCATTCTTTTGCGACTTCCAAGTTTTTGAGTGTCACCTTATAAATCTAATTGGATATATTATGATAGTTCTTGATCTTGCCACTGTAGTATATTGAATTTAAGGGGCAACTTGATTAATAGAGTTGAATAGTGCTTTTGTGATCTCTGCTTTTTGGACACTCTCATGCTTAAAGGAGGTAAACTTTGTGGATATATAAGCTCCCTGGTGTCATCAAGGAACCGATTGATCTTTCCATTTTATATTTCTGAGATGGTTCTCTTTTTGACATTATTGTTCAAAAAATGACAATGTTGTTATTTCAATATTTATTGTTGTTTTGTTGTTCAAGGTCCTTAAACAGAAAGCATTCGTTCAATCTTTTTTTCTTTATTTCTTGCATGTAAAAACTATTGTCATTGGAAGTCTGCTTGTAATTGCTGTGCAATCAGCATGTATTGAAGATAATGAATACTCTTTCCAAATTAGGTGAAACGTATAGAAAGTGATAGAAAGCGGGGAAAAAAGACTCAATCACTCCCGGGAAAAAGTGTAAGCGTCTTTCTCAAGCTTATGTTTGGGAATGACTAAACAGTAATAGCTGTTACACAAGCAAATGCTTAACAGATATCAAAATACCCCACAAACAAAAAATACCCTTTTCTTTTTCATTAAATAAATAATATGCCTCATGTAAGCATATATTACCATATAAAAAACATGTTACTTATGTACATTATAGACACCCAAGACTCCTGTTGACCCTAATGCACCTGGTCCAATGCTTCGTTTCCAAAGCAACCTTCCTAAATTACCTGTTCCTGACTTGAACGAAACTCTTCCCAAGTATTTAAAGAGTATTCGTCCTCTCTTGAGTGACGAAGAGTACAAGCGCTCAGAACAAGCTGTAAAGGAATTCTTAGCCCCTGGAAGTATTGGTCATGAGCTACAGAAGCGTCTTGTTGCTCGTGCTAATGATCCCAGCATTGTCAATTGGATGGAAGATTGGTGGTTAGACCAAGCTTATATGGGCTATCGTGATCCTGTCGTTGTCTATGTCTCTTACTTCTTCGCATACAAGGATGATAAGCTGAGAAGGGTACCTGCTCAACGTGCTGCTGCCATCACAACAGCTGCTCTCGAATTCAAAAAGCTGATTGTTACCAAAACGCTCGAACCTGAATATGCAAAGGGCGAGCCTATGTGTATGGATTCTTACAAGTACATGTTCAACAATTGTCGTATTGCGCACAAACCTAGTGATCTCAAGGCTACTTTTGATCCCATCAAGAATACCCATATTATTGCTATTCGCAAGAACAAGTTTTATTTTATTGACACTGTTTACAATGGTCAACAATTGAGCACCAAGGAGTTCGAGCAACAGTTCCAACGTGTCATTGATGATGCTGGCGACATCAAGGGCATTCCTGTTGGTGTTTTGACCTCTGAAAACCGTGATAAATGGTGTGATGTAAGTGATAAGCACACATATACTATAGCATATGCTTATTCGTTATTAGTACCGAGATGACTTGTTGGCAGCTAATCCCAACAATAAGAAGATTATGGACAAGATTGAAAGTGCCTCATTTGTCGTCTGCCTTGATGACTTGACACCATTCACCAGGGATGAACTTGTTCGTGCCTGTTGGCATGGAGATGGACGTAACCGTTTCTTTGATAAGCCTTTGCAATTCATTGTGTTTGACAATGGCAAAGCTGGTTTCATGGGTGAACATTCTTGTATGGATGGTACAGCTACTTGCCGCTTAAATGAATATGTTTGTGATGGGTAAGACAAAAGATGAATATAGACTGGCAGATTCTCACAGGGTATATTTTCTTTTTATAAAGACTTGCTAGAAACCTGATCAATCACGGGTCTGATCATGTGCGCACAGATATTCCCCAACCCGAGCAACTTCAATTTGTGTTGAATGACAAGGTCGAAAAAGCCATTGAGACAGCCGAGAAGGACTTTGATGAATTGATTGGTAACCATGAAATGACCGTTTTGGCGTACAATGCATTCGGAAAGAACTTTATCAAGAAAATGAAATGCTCCCCCGATGCTTTCGCGCAGATGGCTATTCAACTTGCCTACTACAAGATGTTTGGTACCTCTCGTCCTACTTATGAGTCTGCTCAGACACGCAAGTTCCAGCGTGGTCGTACTGAGACCTGTCGTTCGGTGTCTGCTGAATCCATTGCGTTTGTCAAGACGATGGAAGATCCAAATGCTTCAAACCAAGAAAAGGTCGCCAAATTACGTGCTGCCTTGAAGGCTCATGGTCAATACATGGGACAGGCAGTCAATGCACATGGTGTTGATCGTCACTTATTTGGTTTAAAGAACAGTTTAAGAGAAGGAGAACAAAAGCCTGCGTTGTTCACAGACCCTGCATTCGCTTATTCCTCTCATTGGTACTTATCCACGTCTCAATTGACCTCTGAACATTTTGATGGATATGGCTGGGGTCAAGTAGTCAATGATGGATTTGGTGTTGCATATATGATCAAGAATAATGCTCTTCAATTTAATGTTGCTAGTGTCAAGGATCTTGAAGTGCATGGTAAGAAATACATCAATGGTACACATCGTTTCAAGCAAGCATTGGAAGAGGCTTGTGATGATATGCGAGATGCACTCTTGGCAGAAGTTCCTGCTCAAGCCAAGTTGTAGGCGCATATATACATTTATTAGAAGTTTGTACAAAATATATAGTATATTTTTATCCTTAGAGATACATGAAAAAGGTTGATTAAATTTGAGTAGCTTATCCTCTCTAGAGATAATCCTATTTCCAAAAAGGGAGGACAGGTAAATATGTTGGAATGCATTAAATATGCATGTGACAATTATAAAAGGGAAGAGAGGAAAAAAAAAAGGAAGCTTTTCTTTTTCTTTTCCATCATTCTGTTCTATATATTTCTTAAAAATTACTACTAATCATAAACTAAGAGATTAAGCAAGTTCCTTTATTTTCCATATGCTTAAAGGTCATGTATTCTTCATAAACTATGGTCATTTCAAAAGGTGTAGGATATGTAATGTTTTTTCTTATACGAGTATATAAACATTTAAGTTAAACCAACTATAAGCAACAAATGGGGCTATAAAAGAAGAAAGAAAACTTTGACAGATGTTTATAAAAAAGAAATACATGACTTTTCTCTTTCTCTCTTTTAACCTTGTTTACCACAATGATATGATCTCATTCAGGTGCATACAACAAAAAAAGGGGGTGGGGCAAACAATGCTACAAAAATTTTTTTGGCGCGTTGGAGCGGAGAAACAAATATTAGACGTGCAAAAAAAGACATTTTTCTTATTTCTTTCCTTCTTTTTCTCTTTTCTTTTTTTGTACACAACACAAATAACAATAAAATGAGCTCAAATGCTTCGAGCAACAAGCCGACTATAGCTGAGCTACATAAAATATTAACAACTGGAAAAAGTTTAGACCAAACGATAACAAAAGAACTCGGATACCCTGATCTTACCGACTTGTTTAGTAAATAAGAAAAAAAAAACCACTTGTGCGTGTCTCGAACTCACAATCTGTATAAAGGCACAGGCGCTTCAGACGCATATACAACTTCGTTTGCTAGCTTGAAGCAAGAGCTTGTTTCAATCACTGACAAGCAGTTCCCAGAACAAATTAAATCAAAAATAGATGGTTTGTATATGTCTCTTTATTTTACCATTATACTCACCCCTTTTCTTTATATACAAAGAAACCCGTTGTCGTAGTTTTGTTGGAATATTAAAAGAAATTAAGCGAGCATGGATTAGTCTTGATCACTGCTTATATTTGTGGGATTACAATACAGGGTAAAGTGGGTGTGCGCGTGTCAAGGAGAATACTGTTTATTTATCATTATTGTCTTAGTGGAGATATATGTGAATATGTGGATCAAGATCAACCAATTACCGCTGTAGGCCTTGTAAAGCCTAAACCAGGTAAGAATCATGCACCATAATTGACAATGAACTCAACTGATATATTCCATGTTTGACAGGTGTATTCAACCCCAAAATTGATTATCTTTTGATTGTTGCCACTGCACTACAAATTATTCCACTCGGCATAAGTGTATCAGAACCTACTCAACTTGGAGAACAATCAGTTGTGAATTTGATAGCAGTCAACTTGGCTATTCCAAGTGATGACATTAGTATGAGATCAGTCGTTGGTACAGCTGATGGAAGAATATTTATGGTTGGAAGCCCAACTGGAGACGAAACAAACAACACGGGACATTTGTATGAATTAGTTTACAATGTAGGTTTAAATAATGAAAAGGAAAGGGGACAGTTTATAAACATACTATAGGTGCCTACTAAATGGACTGGACCCCTATGTCAGCTCGTTTGTAGAACAGAAAATATACTCAACAGATTCTTGCCAACACCCTTAAAGATGAAATCAGATTCACGCGTAAAGAGTGTAGTGATTGACAGCGAGCGTAGAGTACTGTATATTCTCAACTTTGATTCAAGTATTGAAGTAGGTTCCTTTCTTCTTTGATGACGCGTTTTACTTATTCTTTATATAGGTCGTTTACATTGGAACTCATGAATACACCCCAGTCATCAAATATAAAAGCGTTATTGAACATGCACAAAATATGTGCCGTCAGCATCAAAGAGTCTGTGATCCAGAAGAATTTCTAATTTCATCACTACACATCATCCCTAAAAAGGAGTCCCAAAAGATCTATTTGATGGCGATGACAACAGGTGGTTTCAGACTCTATTTCAGTGGACATGCAAATGTGCTTCGCATGTATGCACCTGTCAGTGGAACGACCGATAGACCAAGTACATTAGAACTAGTCCATGTCCGCTTCCCTCCGGCAGAGGCCAACCTACATCCAGATGAGCCAAAGGCAATCTATCATACAACCTATTACAGTCGCGGTACCTGTATATCGGCAAAGGCCAACAAAGAGTTTGATTCAGTTCATATCACGGCTCTTGCGTCCGTACAACAAGAACAATCGAATGCTATCAACTTTGGTTATACAGTAAATTTGAGAAAAGAGCATACGTCCACAGTATATTTACAATTTCTTTCTGTAGAATGTCAATAGAATGCCATTTATCGAAACAGCTGCTTCCACTGATACGAAATTTAGAATTGCGGCTATAGATGAGATCATGACTGGAAACGAACTGCGTGAATTGGCTCAACAGCTTTCAGATCCTCAAAGAACATTTGTGGCAGTATCCATTGGTTCTATATGCGCCTACCACAAGAAGCGGCCTGTGGACATACTCGAGCGTCTTATAGCAAACTATCGGCCTTCAAACGAGAGTCAACGAAAGGAAATTATGACTTTTTTTGATGAATTTGGTAAAGCAGAGACATGTGCCATGTGCCTTTCGATTATCTGTGATAGTGGCGATAAACAAACTATTGACACAGCAACATATCTGTTTTTTGAATATGGAGGTGTGCCTGCCGCAAGTAAGGCTAGTCAAGTGCCAAATAACTATTTAGCACATGCCGATACCATGAGCGGAGTGACCTATAGTGGGAAGCATGATGGCTTTGTTCTGTTTTTAGCCAGACTCTTAGGGC
The DNA here is from genome assembly GCA_025529335.1 of Rhizopus sp. PT2906. Lineage (NCBI taxonomy): Eukaryota > Fungi > Mucoromycota > Mucoromycetes > Mucorales > Rhizopodaceae > Rhizopus > Rhizopus sp. PT2906. The sequence continues at coordinate 43,388 of JAMYHX010000068.1, forward strand.
CTATTTGGACAACAAAGTTATTTGTACCAAGGTAATAGAAAAAATAGGGAATGGGTTTATTGATGTCTAACAAAGTATTACAGTAAGGATGGAAAAGTTTATGTCAATAGTTGCAATAAAGAAGACAATCCATTCATTACGGTCAGACGAAAGCTACTTCGACTCAAGACATTTATGGATGCGCACAAGGGTTTCCATGATCCTGCCACCATTTCTGATCCTCGTTTCCAAACACTTGATTCTAAAATATTAGCTCTTTACTTGGACGAACAACGATCTGTACACGAACTCTATTTATTCCTTTTACAATGCATCGACTCTATTGAATTTTCCGTCTTTTTATGGGACGCTAATACACGAAATACCCTTCAACGATATATATCTGTTGATACACCAAGTTTGTTAAAAGACTTGGACATCAAGATGATGCTCACGATGCAGGAAGGTCGCGACTTTTGCCACGAACTTGTTATCACAGCCGTCGATGAGGTCACTGTGAAGAACGCCGCGGCGTTTAATGAAACTGTCTCAACCGATCTGCAACAACGATGCCCTGTATTCTTTAGCCGTGGTGACTTTTTCTTCTTTAGGGTAAGTCTTTATTTTATATATATATGTATATGTCACTTATGACAATCTGTAGGGCGTGGAGTATATCCGACGAGCTCTGCATGAAGATTCAGAAAACGAAAAAAAATACTTTTTACAGCAATCACTTTCACAGTTCCAACAAGCATCTGATCAAATATCCGAGGCTCACATCAGCAGCATCTGTTCCTTCTATCAAGCACAATCCTTCCATGTTGGCGTTGTCGAACTCATGTTGGACCGTGCTCAAAAGCTTGATCCTCAACAACAAGCACTCGCTGTATTTGAATCTGGAGGACAAGGAGACGAAGCAAGCAAGGCGCTCTATGATGCCCGCACAAAAGCATACAACTATATCTTTTTGGCACTCAAAGATGCTAGATCACTACTACAGCCCAAGATAGACATGAGCAGACGTGTGCCCATTGCGGACAAGGCCGTCTATGTGAAGCAAGTGTTTGAATCAGCGCTCCAGAATAAGGATCCATTGTTCCATTATAAACTCTACTATTGGTACATCAATGAGAACATGACGGATGAACTGCTAGCAGTCGACACCGAATTCTTAGTGCCCTTCTTTTCCAAGGTTGTTCAGGACGAATACATCTCACTCAATTTCCTATGGCAGTACTATCGAGGCAAGACCCAGTTTTATAAATCTGCGATATGTCTTACACGACTGGCGGAAATGCCAAGTGATCAGATCACACTAGAGGCACGCATGAAATACCTGGCATACGCTCGCGTCAACTGTCGATGTGGTGAAAAGGAAACAGATATTTCCAATTACACTCGTGTACAGTTGGCTGAACGAATCGATACATGCATGAATACATGTCGCCTTCAGATACGTATTCAGAATATATTAAAAAACTCTGGTAATATAGATGCGATTGCTGCTGCAAAAGAGTTAGACTATCAGTTATATGATGACGAACGTAAATTATATTCATATGCTGAAAGATTTCCTCAGTTACAAGACTTGTTTAAATCAATATAAAATAAAAAAGAGAGAAAGGGACAATAATAGATGACTTTTTATTTATTGACTAGTGGCTTCGGCGTACGTTCTACGTAAATCCAATTCGAGATCCTTAGACTTCATCAAGAGTACCTTATTTTAATGTTAATAAGATCATTCGACCTTTATACACGCACTTACCTTGGGGAACACACGCTCAAGCATGATGATCGCCTTTCTCTTTAATTCTGCATTCTTTGATCGAATATATATTCTTACCAACTTGATAACAGCGATATAAAAGTTTCTTGTATTGTAAGCTAACTTGCTTTGCGTCATTGCCTTCTGTAAGATGGGTATAGCTCCATTATGATACCCCATTTGCTATAGAAATTAAGATATAGATGTGATACTTGTTAATGAAATTCACTTACTATGTACGTCTCTGCTTTCATAACCAACAAAGTATCCAAGCCAGAGGCATTATCCCTTTTCTGTATCTGTTCCTGGATACGGTCTAGTATGCCAAGAGCGCTTTCGAATTCTCTATTATCAACTAGTGTTTGGACATTTTTATATATCCCATTCAAATACTCATCTGAATTAGGTCCTAGTGTTGAATATAGTAACCCAGATTGTATATCCAAATATTTTCTAGACATAAAAGGAGAGATGAGTTCTCCTTGATAAAATATATATGTGTATATGTACCTTTTTCTATTATTTGTCTGCTTAAGAAGATTGGCCCGTGTTATTTTCCAATCCATTAATAGTACACTTCCTTCAGGATACTGTCTTGTAAACATGTCTATCAGGTCAATTGCCATTTCAGACTCGCCAGCTAATTCAAGCTTATATATAATGAGCTATAACGATTTGCCAAGTCTGTGTAAAATACCATTTTTGCATTTAAAAGAACTGTCTTTTCAATATCTTCAATTCGGCTATCTTTTACGTTCTTGGCTAGTTCCAAGTAAGATGATACGAGTGTACTGTTACCTAGACATAAAGACATAAATAAAAACTGAATCATAGAGAAGTTAGTAACTTACCACAACGAAGCCAAGCTAGAGCAGTAATAAGGTACTGTACACGATCCATCTGTTCGATATCTTTCATGATGATATTAATAGAAGTCTTGTATAATATCTCAAAGACATGTCTATTTGAGTCACCCTATAACCGCATACCATCAGACTGGTTTTACTTGCAAACAAAAATCATACCCTGCAAATCATGTCTCGTGCAAGAGTCAATGCCTTCATGTTGTTCAAGTAATCATCTGTAAAGGAACTGCTGCCTTGAAAGTAATGATTTTTTCGACATGTTTCTATCCAACTATACAATCAGGTTAACCATAGAACCACATGGGCTTTTCTTTTTCTTACTATTGAATTTCTTGTAGACAGTATTCATCCTTATTTTTCCTTGCCGCTGTTAGAGCATCATTAAAGGCCTAAAGGTTGGTTCAGTAAGAACAAATGAAAATCCCATGTCTTACAAATAGTGCATCAGAAAAGTGACCAAACTTGTATTCCAAGATGCCGAGGTTAAGCAAGGCGTATTGAATCTCACTATAAGAATATATAGTCAGTACCTTTTTCCCTTTTTTTTTGTGATGATAATACATACACTCCTTGATTAACGGATGAATCAAAATAGATGTGTAAGTGATACAATGATTGAACATGTTCCTTGGACAGAGCATAATTCAAATACTTCATTTGATGAATATAAGGAATATCAGGCACGCACTGTTCTAATTCACGCAAGTAGTTGTGCATCACAGTAGGATGTATACTGCTTTGACCCGTTTCTAACAATCATTAAGTAGCTACTTCTATATGGTCTGACTAGATCCTTACTTTCGATCATCTCGGCCTGTGCTCGGAGAAAGGTAACTATGTTGTGCTCTGATATCCATCGTTCCTCTTTTTACGCATGTTTTCAATCATATCATTTCTGTATACAGTTGAATCTTACCTTGTTGATCTGCGAATATATTATCACCTGCCTGATGAGAACAGTACATTTCAAATGCTCTAAACAGGTCATAGAAGCGATCATCAGGCATACTTTCAAATTCTACATGACATTTTCTTATAAACAAGCCAAACACGCACTCTTTTTGCTATTTAGAAATATGTTATGATAAATAACAAGCATTATATTTTGGTTTTACCAAAAGGATATGGTCTTGTGATTGAATCTACAAGGGGAGTTAGGATAGTGTTTATATCATATTGATAATCTACCTCTGCTTCATTGTCAAGAAGAGATGTAATACCTATATATGTATCAAGTGTATGTGAGCCTACATCCCTTAAATCCAAATCATTTTTGTTACTCTTTAGAAAGTCCTCTAGTCTCTCTGGTCTTCTTAACGCGTTTATCTTTTCAAAAAGAGTCAATATGTATTTGATATAAATACTCTCCTTACATCATTGACAATATCTTCAGTAGTATATGTAATAATGTTGTCATCGTCAGAGAATGTTTCAATAGTTGCAATTACTTGTTTTAATGTTGGTTCTGAGCATGTCTCTTCACATCTCGATTCATTCTACAACAGTCATTATTCACTCTCTCTCTCTTTTTCTCTCTTTTTCATTTTTTTTTTTATATAAATACCAAGACACTCTTTGTCAAGAACAAGATAAACTTATAAGTAATGAATTCAGAAAGCTGATATTGACAGAACTTTTTTATTAATAGCAAAAGGATGATTCTATAAGGTGTGTTATATCCAACATGCAACATAAAGAAAAAAAAAGATTTTTATTGGCTAAAGGGAGCTTGTATTTGTCTTTTTGAAAAAGTCTTCATTATTCTTCATAAACTCAATAGCACGCTAATAAGAAAAAGAATAAGAAAGGATATATATCACACCATAAATTATGTACCTCTCTTCCACCAGCCTTTTCAAACACTTCTTCAAGTTTTTGAGCTAAAACTAAATCACCGCGTACTTTTATTCTTCCTGCCATGTATGCCTTTACGCCTGTCAAACTATCGAACTATTAATAAGGATATTCATGATACTAAAGGGAGGGATAACTTACCCTCCGGTAATAAAGTTGAGTAAATCATGATCCTCCACTTGAATCTTGATAGTCTTTACTTTAAACACTTTTGCTCTCTTGACCATATCCTTATGTGTCGTGATGATAGGCTGAACCGTATTTCCTATGGTAAAATACGCATATACACATATATCCTAGTTCATACATATGCAAAATATAAATACCTTGTAATAACAAGTACCTATAGAATATATATATATATATATATATATATATATTTAATAAACATCATTTCTTGTTTCTACACTTCAAAATACCATGTAGCCACAGGCTGTTTCTTCTTGGTGACATGAATGACGTATAACCCCTTAATATTTGGCCAAAGTGAATCATCTTGGATCAATTGTTTTTCAATCTCGGGTAATAAAACATCAGCTACCAGTGGTTGCTTATTATTGTTTTCAGTCATTATTTTTAAAAGAAGAGAGAGAAGCAATAATAATAAAGGGGGGGAATATATAAAGAAAATAACATGTGACACTCTCACAGGGATTTACAATAATAATAATGCAGTTTATTGAAGAAGAAGGATATAAAAAGGTCTATAATTTAGCTAGTTCAATCTGACTGCTTGTTGTTGTGTTCTTAATAAAGGGTTTAATACATTCCTCATATCCATCAACCACCAAGGTATGATTCAGTGGTTCTCTTTCTGCCATCTCTGTCATTGATTCATACACTCTACCATCAAACCGTCCCAAGGCCGAATGCAAGTAATAATCAGGCAAGGCAAATGCGTCTACAAGAGAGACAGCTTCAGGTCTAATTTCATCCAAGAGTTGAATCACTTGTTGCTTCAGCATTTCGCTCTGTTCTGAAGAGAGATAGCTAGCTACCAAAAATTCAGAGAGCTCCTTTTCCATCGTATGAAGAGCAAACAAGCTAGCCAACAAGCGAAGTACACGGACTATAGGCTTGTATTGGGGTTGGGCTAATTGACGGTCGTTTTGTAAGGCAACAATAAAGTTACGGACCAAGATGAACTGACAGTGTGCCTTGGAGATACGGGCGATTTCGACCAACATTGAGTTCCAGCTACGGCCGTGACGATCGAGTTGTTCGGCTACTTTGGCAATACCATAGGCAGCACGGAAACCAAAGGCAGACAGGACCAGTTCGGGGTTTAAGAAGTCGCTTGGTTTAGTAGCGGGGCACTTGGCTTTAGGGTTCTGCATGAATTGAGTAAGGTAATTGATCGTCTGGTTGTATTCTGATGGCTCAGCCTTTCCAGCAATCACATTACGGAATGTCTTGAGCAAGTAACGTGCGGTTTGTTGTGTAAGAATATAGTTGTCTCCTTCCCAAGTGACGTTAGGAAGTGTATCTTGATAGAATTGGCCCAAGCCAGAGAACATGCTGTAGCCATGACCACCACAGGCACGTCGACAGTCTTCGATCACATCAATGACCATAGTAGTCGTCAAACTTTTGAGACCAGAAGAGCTAGCATGAAGATCAGCCAGGAGGTTAAAGTTACCGGCCTTGATAGCTTCTTGATTCAGGTCATATAAACGCATCATTTCACGTCCCGTAAAGAAACAGGCATAGGCAGAGGCAACAGCAGGGAGCAGACGGTATTGTTGCATGGTATAGTCCAAAACAGGCGTCTCAATCACTTTGTTATCCCACTTGCGAGGGTTGGCTGCATCCACAAATTGCTGACGGACGGCGGAATAACGAACAGCGACAGTAGCTGCCTTAGCCATAGCAACCCGAGCGTTCATAACGATGTGAGCACGAACAAAGACCATGGTACCATAGGATAACTTGGCATTGGGTGGTTTGGTATATTCTCCCGTAAACTTGTTGACCTTGGAGTAGTTGGCTAAGAAGGCAACGTGAGGAATGCGGTAATGATCAAACATGATGAAACCATTGTCGACTGAATTAAAACCAAACTTGGGTCCAATATCACCCACAATGATGCCCTTCAATGGACGATGATCTTCCAAGCTACGAATCTGAACACAGAATGGGTGAGGACCCATATCCTTTCCATTGGTAATCAAACGAGCCATGACGATGGCATGAGTAGCAGCCTTACCGAGACCACCGATCCACCATTTGGCAGAGGTCAAGGTAGGAGAGTGAAGTTCGAATTGTTGAGTCTCTGGTATATACGTGGCTGTGGTTTCCAGTCCCTGAACATTTGATCCGTGACCGAGCTAAGATTTTTTTTTTTAATTTTCACATGAATAAATAAATATGTCATTTTACCTCTGTTTGTGCATAACAACCAATGATTTCATGCTTTAATGCAGGTTCAAGGAATAACTTCTTTTGTTCATCTGTCGTTTGATTTCTCAAAGTAGGAATGAACATGTTATAATGTAAAGTAAAGGGCGTAGATTGATCATATAAAAAGTTGGCTATTTGAACATCTGTTTCATCCCATTGATGCTCCCTATTTTAAAGAGTGTTATTGCAAAGAGGTACACAATATACCTTCTCTTACCTAGCAATTTCAATCAAGCGTTTTTCTTTCCATAGAGATGTTGTGATCTTTTCTTTACGAGTTTGATAATATCTACTCGTCTTATCAAATGCAGGTTCTGTTTCTAATACTTGAAGGACCTTGCTCATCTTTTGAAGCCATTCTTCGGAATACATATATTTTGACAGTTCCTCAACATCAAAGGTACCTTTAGCTCTTTCATTAGCCAACAGTAATTCACCAGAGGGCCCCTTTGGGGCCAATTTGGGGAACTTGGTAGCAACGTTATTATCCATTAAAATATATGTGTAAGAAGAGATCAAAGAACACAACTTTTGATCTCTCCGCCTTTTATCTTAAATTTCTAAATTGAATTTCATATTTTTACTTAGTCATTCAAATTTCACAACTTACCAGCAGAAAAAAAATATATATTTACCCCGCACATGATTCATATTGTCAATGTGTGTGTACTGATTTCATGACCTGACAACAATCGGACCAATCATGAATCATATTTGACAAGATACAATGGTTCCACAAATTTTTGTCGTTTTTGTTGTCAACGGATGGCACAATTAAAGTACTATATACAACACGCACAGCTATGCGATGAGGAGAAGCTTTCTGAGCGCATCGAAGAAGCCTGCGGCAAGGTGCCGCATGATAATCTAATGGCATATGCTAGCCACTCTATCTCTCGCTTTGATGATTGTCTGAAGAAGCAACATATTTAACAATAAAAAAATTGGCGAACCAAAAGGAATGCCGCAAAAAAAAGAAGGATTATGTTATCTTGGCATTGGCATTTATTGATTAGCACATAAGTATTGTACGTATAAACGAAATGATTACAATGCATAGATGCTTGATTTATATTGAGTCCAATAAAAAAAAATTACCCACTGATACAAGCTGGTTTTGTTGCGCGTTCAACTCTTTGTTCTTTTAATTCGTCTTAAAAAAGATAATTGTTAACGTAGCGTTTGCCGGACAATTCAAACGAAAAATTTTAACCGCATTGATTCCTACCTACCTATAAGCAAATAAGCAACTCAAAGACTTTCAACGTGTCTCCGTAGCTATGATAAAAACCTCCCTCAATGAAACCGAAAGTTGATTCCATCATGATGATTTCTTTTTTGTCCACGCATTCAATGCCATCAGCGTATACGTTCGTGATATCATTGTGCCACATCCCAGGAATGCGCTACTGTGATGATGTCCTTGAGCATGGTCTACACACCTATTTGACATGCATGTATGAGCTTCATTTTTAATAATCACATGCATAATATTACCAAGAGAAAACGACTCAAGACATGGTTTCAAGCTATTTAAAAAACGGGATCACACGTTCAACTCAAAAACTTCATTCATGATCCATCCGAAACATGAAAGGATATGGACTAAAAGCCTGTAAGGCACAATGAAAGCAATTGTGAAAGATGGCAATCATGTTCATCAGGAGTACTTTCTCTGATGGTTCTTTTCAACGTTCAAACTTTGCTGGCGAAATCGACATCACTTCCATCCGTTTCAGCCATAAGAGTATTTTTCAGTTGACCCCTAACAAGAGGATATCCAGAGCGACTAGCAAGACGAAATTGGTTATGGCGCACCTTATCAAGGATGATGCGGAGATTAGACGATATCTTCGATACAGGGATGCATGACATTATCAACGAACAGGAAGATTCAAGGGTGTACATTACACGCACGAGGAAATTTACAAGAGGGTTAATGTTACATGCCTGTGATGTCGTCAACAAACCTTTTCAGTGTGCAGCGTTAAGCTAAACCTGTTCAGAGAACAGACATCTTTATATGCTCCTTGGTGTAGAATATGAATTTATCTTTCAAGAAGAAAGAAAGAGATAAAAAAGAAATGTTATTTTTTTATGTTGTCAGTTGATCAACAAAGAATCAAGATCATTCAAGAGTAATTTATATGAAAGGATATCCCACAGGACAGTCTTAGGTTTGATAAACACTTTGGTAGTATGAAATTATATAGCGATGCCACATACAGTGTCCCAAGGAAGCGCCTGTACCGTTAGTCCTTCTCGTGGATTTCCTCGTGCGCGTAGTGTTCACCTTTCTCTTTTCCATTATTTCAATTGTTTTTGTTACCTTTGCCACCAGTCTTCCTCTTCTTCACTACCATTATTTGCTTCATGTTGCTTATTGTGATCTTGTAGAGGTGACTCGATTCGTATCTCTTTCAGTTTGCTACTTGATTGATTCAAAGGTGATGTTTGGCCATTTGATCAACCTTGAGTGCCTGTACAAAGAAAAACCGGTTAGAACCTCAAATCTTAACTGATGCGCTCAGAAAGTTTCTCCTCATCACATAGCCGTGCGTGTCATACATAATACTTTAATTGTGCCATTTGTTGACAACAAAAACGACAAAAATTCATGGAACCACTGCACATTCTCTCTTCTATCACATGTCACAGGACCTTTTGGTCTCGCATTTTTGCCATAAATGAAATTCAAGCACCGGATATAATATCTTTTTTTTTTCTCCCTTGCATAATTATGAATAACCTATTAAAGTCGCGTCTTGTCTCTAAAAGACTTGCTCAAACTATCTTGGTCTCAAACTTAATCAAGGTAAGCGACATTATCTCATTGCTTGTCTTTCCTTATTTATTTTAAATACACTTTAGTCAAGGCCATTAATAAGACAAAGCTACGCATTTTATAATGGTACAAATTATGATTACGACAACTATGGCTCATCTTCTGTATCCTCTACAAGCTGGGGAGCACCTACTGAACGTACTTCCTTACCAAGAAATACAGTAAGAATACAATACATATATAGACAACTGAATTTGACACATTTGCATAGATTATCAAGTTTGTTCCTCAACAAGAGGCATGGATAGTCGAACGCATGGGAAAATTCCATCGTATTCTAGAACCAGGCTTAAATATTCTCGCACCCATTATAGATCGTATCAAATATGTTAAAAGCCTAAAGGAAACAGCAATCGAGGTTCCTAGTCAGAGTGCTATCACCCAAGATAACGTCACTCTTGAGTTAGACGGTGTGCTGTATATTCGATGTATTGATCCTTTCAAAGCATCTTATGGTGTAGAAGATGCTGAATTTGCAATCACTCAGTTAGCTCAGACAACCATGCGTGCAGAGATCGGACAGATGACGTTGGATAGAACATTGGCTGAACGTGCCTATTTGAACGCAAACATTGTGGAAGCAATCAATGCAGCTGCCGAGGATTGGGGCATTCGCTGTTTACGTTATGAGATTCGTGAGTAGCGAGATAGATTATATATGTGTGTGATAGAATACTGAGGGCATCATTAGGTGATATACATCCACCTGCTAGAGTGGTCGAATCAATGCATCAGCAAGTGTCAGCTGAACGAACCAAGCGTGCTCAAATTCTAGAATCAGAAGGTGCTAGACAGGCAGCCATCAACGTGGCTGAGGGTAAGAAACAGGCAACCATCTTGGCTTCAGAAGCAGAAAAGGCAGAAAGGATCAATATGGCAGCAGGTGAGGCAGAGGCTATTCTTTTGCGTGCAACAGCTTCTGCTCAGAGTATTGAAAAGATCGCAAGAGCCATCTCAGGACATAATGGCCATGAAGCAGTTTCTGTATCTGTCGCAGAAAAGTATGTCGAAGCATTTGGACGAATGGCAAAGGAAAGTACGACGATGATTGTACCGGCACAAGCAAACGATGCTGCAGCCATGATAACTCAGGTAAGCTCAAAGAAATTGATTTTAAAGATTGCTAACAGGACATCGTATTAGGCAATGGGTATCTACAATACAATTAATAATAAAAAGAGTGATAAATCATCTTTACCAAAATCACTCGGCATCAAAGAGGAAATGACTCAGGATTTGCTGAAAGCAACAGAAAAGGAATCTAAATTCCAAGAACCAAAGGATAAATAAACAATTGATTTTATAAATGTACCTTTTTTAACCTGTTTCGATTATACAAGAAAAGGAATAAATCAGATGAGTGGGTCTTTATTTAAATTGGCTCATTCATTATTAAGTAGCATATAACTAAAGATGATCTGAATTAAGGTTCGCGCGGAAAGTTTACCCTCCTTTTCCTTTTATTCTTCATAGAGAAATGCTTATTCACGCAGCAGATCATTATTAAGAACACCATTTTATCATATATACAAACATAAAAAATAAAGGAGACAATGTACAACTTTAATTAGCGTTCATCAATGTCAATGTTTACTAACTTTATTCAGAAATAAACATTAAAGTGACATGCACATTCTTTACACTAATAATTAAGTCTAATTGTTGTAATAACAGGCTTGACTGGTTCGCCTCTTTTTACCACAATGGCCCTGTGTTTCTCACTCAAATTGATCTACTTGGAGCGGTCGATGAAATTGTTCTCTCCCTTTTGTCGAATTGGATGTACGACTGCCACAGAGGTAATCCATGAATGTTGTATCCCAATGATCTTATAAAGGTGCCACTTGTGAAATTGAGTCGGAGTCAACTGAGAAAGACATGCTTCTATTTCTCTGTAAAGACAGTAGCAGAGATGAAGATGATTACTTTAACTTTAAATTACTTGACGCTATTCAGAAAAATCCAAGAGCAGCTTTTTGTATTACTGTAAAGCAAGACTTTATTGCCTCATCTTCCCCCCTCTTTCATTCTCCCTTCCCTTCCGTCTTGTCTTTGTCAATGAATTATATAAAATGCAACAACTAATTTACTACTTGCATTTGTCCTGATAAAGAAGGATAAACTTTTTTGTAACCGTCTAATTTTAGGCTAAAGGTTGAAAAAAGGATAAAAGGAAGCGAAAGGGCAAAGGGTAAAGTATAAAGAAAAAGAGACATCAGACTCCTTTTAACTTATTCTTATTTACTCTCGGGAAATTGTTTGATTACCTGTCAACCCTCCCTTCCTATTATCAAGGAGTTTACGGTGAATAAAAAAAAAGCAGAATTATCGGATAGCTTTACTTTTTTTAAAACCTCCTTAAGCGTATGCCTACCATATTTACTCCTACTATAATGTCTAGATGGGCAAAGTAGGCAAAAATTTTTGTATAAAGAGAGGGAGGTGAAGGGAGAAGACGACAGAAAGAAGAAAGGGGAAAGAGATAGAGAGAGACAAGTGTGTGTGTGTGTGTGTGTGTGTGTGTGTGTGTGACACGAATACAAATTAGCTTGACTCAATTTCATTACTTTAGTAACTGTCTTGTTTCCAAAAATAATCTGCTTGACTTTATTTAAACTTGAACCTTGTAGTCTTTTAATACTCTTTTTTATTTGCTTTTTTTTCTTGCACAAAGTCAATGCTTTTCTACACTCCTTATCACTAAATACTTTCATTATACTTCTTGAATACCCCTCTCGATATTCTTCTATTTAAACCCATACCAGTCCTTTAATTTCACTGATCATTACTCAAGCATACATCACATACACACACACATAAATATATATATACATAGAATGAGCCAACAACAACAACAACAGCAACAGCAATCTTTAACCAATACTAATACTATTAATAGCACTAATACAACAACTAATAATACTGATTATCAGACCAATTTCAACATGTCTTGCCCTGTTACCAAGCTTGATCTTCCTGATCAATCTGTAGCTTATACAGGTAACATACTAATACTAAAGACATCATATCTGTAGCACATGAACTCACATTGAATATAGGTGCTACCTTTTACGTCTCGCCACTAGCGACTACAACAACAGCAGCTCAGACGACACCGTCTTATTTTTACGACTCTGCTTCTGTTCAGCAACCATTTACACCTGCAAATAACAGGGTAACCATTTCTCCTTCTTCTATCATGATCCAAGAGCCTCCTATGTTGGTTGCTTCTTCTTCATCTACTACCACAGCCTCTACCATGTCGTCTTCCTCGGTTGAATTCTTAAATGAGGCATTTGCAAAGGCAACTTCTTTGCCAGAGTCATTCTATCCTGAATTCTTACAATACTCCAAGGAGACCTATGAGCAATCTACTGGAGGTGGTCCCCACCGTAAGAAGCAAAAGAGTCATCACTCTACAAAGGGTAAAAAGGAAGATGATCACTCTGATGAGGATGTGAACCCGTAAGTGTATACAAAAAGTCATTTATTAATGTGGTACAAATCATTCTCTTTTCCCTAGGAATGGTTTATCATCTTCCGAACTTCGAAGGCAAATCCATATTCAATCTGAGCAAAAAAGAAGAGCTCAGATTAAGGATGGGTTCGAAGAATTAAGAAATGAGTTGCCTGCCTGTTTGAACAAAAAGATGAGCAAAGTCGCTTTATTACATCGCAGTAAGACATGCTTTTTTTTGTTTTTGTTTTGTACTTATTTTTTTCTATAGCTGTTCAACATATTCAGCATCTTAAAGACACACAAATGTCTATCTTGTCAGAATTAGAACGACTCGTTCATGAAAACGAGCAACTTCGAAAGTAAGTCAGACTGTTTATTGGATAATAATGACTTATTATTTAGTAGGTTTCAAGAAAATGTACTTCAAAAGCAAGCATTGGAAAACATGTATAGCATGACCAACATGTAAAAGAGCAACTCAAACAAACAGCAATTATATATACAGCAAGTGATCTCTTTCTCTTTTTCTTATTTTCTCTTTCAATTATATATACACATTGACAACCCACCTCACACATAATTGATGAATCCTCTCCCCTTTTTTTTCTTCTTCTCCCCCCTTTGTTTAATTTTGCATTGACTTTTTTTTTGTTTTGCATCTTGGGTATTAAAGTAGCCTTTACTATTATAATTTTTATATATATTTTACAGTTTTGATAAATGATAGCACTTGGGCCTTGTTACTAAAGTAACCATGGTGCACAGATAATGGTTGAAGCACATACCTTGACAACTGCAGCACATTGTGTGACAACATAATTTTTATACAATATATGTTGTATCACACACCACGTGAAACAAACTTTAGTGTGTGATATTGTCTTCAAAGTCATGCTCTGTTGTCTCCACAATAGCACTTGAATTTTCATAAACCCAAGCTGCGTGCTCTGATACTCCTTGTAAAAAGTGAGCCCGTGTTGTTTCCCAAAACTCGGTCAGCCACTGAACATCGGAGCAATGCTCCTGAAATTTAATGCGCAGAGTGTCTGGATGCTGAGCATTCGTTTGTCGGCGACTAAGTGCCGGCGTATGGTTTGCATGCAATCGATTGTTCACCCAAAAGAATCCTTCCTTGTTTGGGCGGATCTGGACAAAGGCAACCCCCGATCGATGGATGTATTGATCGTACTTGTAGACATCCTTGATGTATGAGTACTGCAGATCGACATGCTCGGCCTTGGCAAATTTCAAATCGGCTTCTACGTCAAGAACAAAGTCCAAGTGGCGCACAAGAGCAATCTCGTAAAACTGTGTAGGTACATCAATCTTGGCGGCTGTCATCAGTTCTTCCACTGATGGTGGTGATACGGCCAAGGGAATCGGCACCGGACATTGGAAAGGGTTATCGTTCTCAGAGTCCTCATAGGCTTGTTCAACTGATCCTTCAACAAGTTTCAACCCACATCGTTCTGCTTGACGTCCCCAGTTTTGAACTAATTCTTGAATGAGCTGAGCAGTACATCCAAGCCAATTGATTTGGAAGTGGTAGCAGTTTTTAGGGTTATGGATAATGTCATAGTGCAAAATAGCCGTCTCTCGTCTGTCACTCTTCTTGTATGGATCAACATCGATGATCATTGACTGAGACATGTGGAATTCAACACGCTTATTGGATGTTGCCGTGCTTGACTGGCTGGGTACCTGCTTGAGTTCTTGATTGTTTTCATTCGTATGATGCGTCTTGCGTGCTGTTGTTGTCGTCTTTGACTTTTTCTTGTCAACTGCAAATTCTTCATGTAGCGTATAGAAATAGTTGCCATCTAGGAAGCTGTGGCGTTTGGTCGCTGAGACAAACAATGGTGGTTTTCGCTGCATGAGTGAGTTGCCAAATTGAACCGCTTGTTCGCGTGTGGTGATATCTTCAAGCTGGCTGATCAGCCAGTCTACACATTCGCTACCCGTGAAAACATCGTGATACATTTTAAAATGCCAACGTCGGTCCATAATCTTTAACCCTCCTCTTGGATCCTGCATAGCCGCTGCTATATCCTTTGTCTTGGATTCCTTTGTCAACACTGTGAACCAATGACTCTTTGACTCTGGTAAGCTTGTGGGATTTGTTCTGACGGCGTCGCTGGCTACATAGGCCGAAGGATCCATCGTGGTCAGTCGAATACCAAGGTCAGAAATTTCCCTTTTCCTTTTCTTTTGCAGCTCTTCGCGCTCCTCAGGTGTCAGCCATTTTGCCTTGCGCATGTTTTGTACCCATAACTCAAACAGGGCAATTCGCTTTTCTTCTTCGTCCAAGTGGTCATGAAGCGCAGCAGGGAACGTAATGTTTGTCGGCAAGGTCTCTCGAGGTATGAGTATGAACCGTGCACGCCAGAACCTCAGATTGTCCGTCAACTCCTCCTGGTATCCTGCGACGAGATGGTCCAAGTAATTCCAGGCATAGAGTAAACTAGGATAGTTAAATGTCACAGACTTTGGACGATACATGGGCATGTTCTTGGGCCATATAGTGCATTGGTAATTAATCTTGTTGATATCAAAGTCAATGATTCGAACATATCTTCTTACTTCCACGTTTTGACCAGAGGAGTCAAATGTTAGCTGATGAACTTGGTGTCCCATCGACAGCCACCACACCATATGCTTCCATCTCATTTTTTCGCCTTCTTCTTGCTGATGTTGCTGTTGCTGTTGCTGCTGCTGTTGGTCTGTGCTTATTGCTCCGGTCTGTGCGAGTTTCGCGTTACTCATAGTTGTCGTCCCGCTAGAAATGGTATTGTTGCTGCTCCGCACATCCTTGTCCTTGCCCAAGAGACTGCCCCCTAGAGCAGAGATAGGCGCAGCAGGTTCCTTTGGCTTTGTGCCTTGTGAACTTCCTGTGATGTCGACAATAATTTGAAATCCTTGAGCTAATCGTTGACTCAACATTTCGATTAACAAGTTTTCGGTCTTTTTGTGTTCTGACAGGTTTTGGTCGCCTGCTTGATACAGATTGGCGTCTTCGCTGGCTGATACAGTATACATATAATGGTTGTACCGTGCTGCAAGTTCCTCGTTTGATGGAAAATAATCTGTAGTGAGAGGTAAGCAAGCTGGCGTGACTAATGATCGCCAGTGGACAACTGGTCCATCAAAGCTTGCGGCTTTAGGTAGAGCGTGCTGCCAGCGCCGCAAATGAGAGGTAAACAGGTTTGGATTGTCCGAAGGGTTGCATGGGTTGATCAGAATATACTTACAGGTTCGATTCAAGGTATGTGAAGGTGAAGATCGATTGACGCTTGTGCGCAACACTAGGTCACTATTACCTGACTGCTTGTGAATTGAAGGTAAACTCCGTGGTGAGTGGTTCGTCTTGTTTGTCGTTGTTGACGTTCTATTGTTCATATCACCTCTCAGCTTAATTGGCACCGGGTCGACCGTGCTACTACTGACAACAACAGCATCATCGTCCTCTCCTCGATCAAATGGTAGGTTCATCGAGACTGATGCGTATTTGCCGTCGGTACTGTTCATTGTTCCTCTCCGTAGCGATCGAAAACGGTCATCTTTTGCATATGTTGGCGATGGCTCTGAGCCTTTAAGTTCTTCTTTTCTATCCAAAGGGCCTTTGGTACCCATCGATTGTGAGATAATAGAAGGTATACGACGCTGTTCTCCAGTGTAATGCCAAGTCTATCAAAGGAAATGGTATAAGCTTTATCTGTTTCATTTAAACCTTTTTTTTTTTTTTACCGTGGTTGATTTATGTCGGCTACTTGCGTTCTTCCAAAACTCGTTGGCATTCTCTAGTTTTTCGGGGCTATCTTCTGGACTCCTTGCGTTATGAAAAGTCTTTATCATTTTCGTTGCCGAAACAGGTTTTTTATAAAATCGCGGTTCTGGGGTACTCTTGAAGAGACTAGCATCGTAAGTCTCATAGGCACGCCTTGAGTAACTGGAGGTTATTTCGCTATTTGCTGCTAAAAAGGACGATCTTCGTATACTTGTGGATATATTAGCAGACCTTGAAAGGTAAGTGGTTGTCTCTTCATGACTTGAAGTCATCTTTTCGGTCAAGCTACTACTACTCTTTTGAGGCCGTATAGATTTTTGATGTTCAGACAGGTAAGGTACAGAAATTCCTTTGAGATCATGTTCCATAATACCCATCATCTGAAGTTCATACATTTTACATCTCGTTTTAAACTTATCCTGCTTCAAGAACCGACCTGTTTCATGATGGTAAAAGCTGCAGTCGACCCAATGGGGAACATTAAAGTACTTTTTGGTTGGTTTATCGTCATTATCCTGATAAAGAGGGTCCATATAGCCAAGTACCTTTGCCGTCGTCGCTGATTTTTCAGGCGATGCACCAAAGTTTGTAAACTGTTTCCTATTCTCGTTTTCATCTATAGCCAAAGGCGCGTCCATATAGTACATAAGTGGTGTGATATGTAAAGGAAGGGGCGATAGACACACAAGGTCCATAGCAATTCCATTGTCTGTCATCCTTTCGTTTGTCAATCGCAAAAGTTTTTTATTCACTGAAAATTTGCCTACACCAGGCGTGATCAGAATGATGGACAGACCCGTTCGCATCAGATCGCGATCAACATAGTGTTTGTCAAAGGGATTCAATGCTAGATTGATGGCTTCGAGCACATTGCCTTCAAAGGCCATCGATATTTGACCACTCATCACTTGTCGTCCATCTGGTTCTGATCGCAAGAGAACAGTAGGCTGAAAATTTGCTTGCTCTTTCTTGAGCTGACCAATGATCGACATCCAGTCGTCTGATGTCTCCCAGTCTGCTAATACCTTGTAAAAGTCCTTATAGTATCTTCCATCCTCTGCCTTGTTTAATAATGGATCTCCGTTGTGAGCTTCATAAAAAACACGGGTGAACAAGACGATGGATACGACATGGTTCGCTCCTTCTTCTTTCCAGCGACTAAAAAGTTGAGGCAGAAAGTTGCTGACTGCCTTTTCAAAATAGAGTTCCCCGTCTTCATCAAATTCCCACATCTCTTTAGACATTTGTATAAACAAAAAGTACTTGGCTGAGGCTGACCGAAATATCAATCGTGTATGCTCTGTGATATAGCCTGAGGTAATTTCCTGCCTAGCTCTGAACATTCGCTTGACGGTAGCTTTTATAGATCCTGCAAAAAGAATCTTTTTTTCAAGATAAGCGCAGGTACTTTTGAGACTTTGTTGTAACCTCCACATGTCACTTCGACTTAGATATTGTTCTTTAAATGCCAGTTCGATATGATCAACTGAAACAGATGTGGGATCAATCTATTAAATAAACTTTAGTTATAACCTTTCTTATATCCTTTTATTTACCAGCTCCACATAGACTTCCTGTCTTGACCTTAAATTAAACCGATCTGCTAAATCTTTGGATATAGAAAGCTTTCATTGTATGTTTAGTTTTTTCTTTTTTCTTTTTTGAATGCATAATTAAAGTAATTTACTTGCAATTGCTTTGTCAAGCTCTCTTTATCTGGCGCATATCCTTTAACAATAACATACTCTGTGGCCTCCTGTTCTTGTGTTTGCTGATCTTTCTCTTGCTCGGGTGGACAATGAATTCTCAACAGTTGACCATCTCTGAAATTAGGGAATATCTCTGGATTCACAATAGCATCATTATGGTGAGTCAAACCAAGATCGTGAATCCACAAGACAATTGGTTTATTAGATAACAAAAAGCCCTTGGGTGGCATTTTTTATTATTGTTACTCTAAAAGAGCATAAAGTGAGACAGTCAGAATTGAGAGGGGAGCAAATTGGGTTCAAACACCGTTATGAAAAATTTAGTAGCCACAAAGCGAAGAATAAATGTTGAAGTGGGAACTTGTATAGTTTATTTTTATAAGACAGAGCTATTGCTGTCTTGCAGGCCTTGATTGGGGCACAGAACAAATGCTTTCTACAATTGATATAGATTGTCTTAATGTGCTTGCCAGATCATTTAAACCTTCTGGACTGTCCTTCAATTCCTCAATCCACTGCTTCACTTCGGAAGGAAGTCTAGATGAGATAATCTCCTGCACATCATATAGGTTATGATCAGGATACTCCCATCTATACTTCACTTCTACTGCACTGTCAGTCAGGAGATGCTTACTAATATAAGAAGGGCATCCAATCTTGATAGATTCTTTCGTTCTAGCTTTCTTGGTGGATACCTCGCTTTCTTTCTTTTCTTGAGCTTTCCTGCATGGTCACATTGATATTTGATGGTATGCAATCTCAAAGGGGCTACAAGAGGTTGATCAAGAAAAGGTTTTGCTTTTTTTGTTAGTCCAGCTTTGGTGAAGGTTCCAGTTAGCATGTTTCTGGGCAATATTGCTGAACCACTCTTCAAATCCTGCCTCGTTAACAAAACGAATGGCGACAACTTCATCATAATATTCAGGAATGATGCGGGTGATGAGATTGTCGTTGATATTAATGACAGGCATAGTTACTAGAAAAACGCGTAAAATACAATAATTAGGATTTTCGAAACCAGGTATAAAGTCACTCTTTTTCAATAAATTGCATAATGTTTATAAAGAAGAAAGCACTTCATTTATTGGATTTTAGCTTAAATAAATATTAGCTTGTTAATAAAATGATTTCTACACAAAAGAATACAATCAAGATGACCACAGTGGCCAGAATGACTATTAGTTTATAATTACAATTCTTTTTATGCAGTAAGCCCACTGGTACTTTCTCGATCAAGTCCAAATTATCACCAATCACATAGACAAAGTCACCTTCATGCAATATCAGTGGCCATCGTCGTCTGTATCTTTCAAAGATAATATTGAGCTCATTGCGTAGTTCCGATAGCACTTTACATGTATTGGCTAATACTTGAAGATCTTTATGAATATCTTGAACTGTGCTCATCCACTGTTGTATCCGTTCATCATTCGTCCTTTCTCCTCGTTGGAGTAATATCTGTACAGGTAATGGAGGTGAAGTCGATTGAAACACCTGTTCGATATCGATTGCTGGTTGAATCTGTTTGATTTGCTCCTCAAAAAATAACGAAAATCGTCTCTGATTATCCAAGACGATGGCCATGTACATCTCTATGAGTGTCTTGTAAGACTGAATCAGATGTTTGAACTTTCTGTTTCGCACATCCAAGTCACTTAACCATGGTTTAGATGGCTCCAGGCTTTGAACAGCACAACGAATAGAGTGTAAAAACTTTTCTGCAGCTTGGACATCGCGTGTTAGCACTTTTCTACATGACACTTGTTTTTGATGTATGCTTTGTTGATAAATAATTGTATAAGCATCTTGTATCTCTTGGATCAAGCGATGACATTGATTGATATGAAGTGTAGTATGCTCCACAATAATATTAAACTCAAGCATGGAATCCAAAGTTTGTAGTAAGTGATCTCGATCATTAGACAAAGTTAGATCCAAGTATTGCTTTTCAGAATTCATTGTTTTTAAATAAATATATTAACACAAAAGAAGAGAACTCTCTCTCTCTCTTTTCAAGAATAAAGTTGGGCTTAGCTACGGTTTTATTGTTAAAATAAGCGTTCTCTTGTAAATAAGCTATGCATCCTCTCCATACATTCACCACTCGTCTCTCTTTCTCTCTCATTTTGATATATATACACATGTATACATATAGAGAGAAGCCAAATAGACACATACAAATACAATATTCCATTTCCTTTGCTAAAAGTGTCTGTGTGGCTTGGAAATACAATTTCCATATTATAGCAGACCTTGTCTTTTTTTTTTTCTACAACTCATAGATCATGGGCAAAAGTGCAAAATTCTACAAGCGTCCAACAAAAAAAGAAAAGGAAGGTCAAGCACTAAAGAAATTAGCTGAACCTTCTGTCATTTCAAAGAATAAAACAAAAAATTCAATAGTTCTACAAGCAGCACAGGCAGCATTAGCAAACAAAGATCAAATGGATCTTGATAAGCAACCTGAAAAACCAAAGCAAGAGAAGAAAAAGACAGATATACCAGATTATGTAGACCTGTTTTCAGGGAAAAAGACATATAAAAAAGTACCAGCAAAGAGAAAATAAAGCACGCTTTTTATTCAATTTGTTATAGAACAAAGCTAAATTTTTTCAATTTGAAGTTTATGCAATGAAAAAGTTCATACTGAGATTATTTTTTGGTTTACATGAAGTACATCACCTTGGTGAGCTCAGGTTTGACAACAGCGAAGGAAGCAAGTTGAGCTTCAGAGTCTTGTGATTCAGAGGTAGCTTCAGTGTCAGACCAGTTTTCGTTACGTCTGTGGAAGCGAGCACGAGCGGCAACCAAGTCAGCATAGTATGCAGCTGGGACCAAAGAGACGGCACGAGTGGCACGACCATAGATGTAACACATACGGTAGGTCAATTCTTGAAGACCATCGGCAGTGAACTCGTTTTCATCATACAAGACGTGATAGTGAGTAGGACGAGAAGTACCTTGAAGACCAGCGTGAGATTGAAGATAAAAGTCAAACTCGAAGGGATGGACAATGTCGGTGTCGATGACAGTACCAGGTTGACAGTTACCAGTACGGTCAGCATCACGTGGTTGGACAGGGAAGAATCTAGCATGATGACGCTTCTGAACGACAACGAAAGTGATCTTGGGATTGTACTTGGGGTCCAAAGAGGTACAGGCAGCACGGATGGCGGCAACTTCGGAATCCATAACTTGCTTAAATTGGCCTTCAGAGACACCATCACGGTAGAAGATCATACGTACAGGCTTTTGACCAGAAGCTTGATAGAAAGTCTTTAGCAATTCCTTAACCATGTTGGCAAGATCAGCAATGATTTCAGTACGGTTAGCTTGGACACGGATAGCAGAAGCGTATCTGGAAGCACGAGCATCCATAGAGGCACAAAGGGCGGCAACAGATGGACGGTTCATATCACCAGGAGCAGGATGAGTGACATCAGCACCGAAGACGATAGTGGGTACTTGAGCAATGAAAGGAATTTGTTCAGGAGGCAAGAACAAGTTCATACCACCCAACTTCACGTTGACCTTAAGACAGACATTGGCGCAGTATTGCTTCTTGGCATCAGCAATGTGCTTAGATTGGACACATTGAGTAGCAACACCAATGACAGTGTCAGAGATTCTCTTGATTTCAGCATACAATTGGGTACCAGTGTTGGGCAAGATACAGAAGATCAACTGAGGATTAGCCTTGGCAGCGTTACCAGCCTTTAACCAGGCTTCCTTCAAGGTGCGGTCAATGTTACCGTTAGGATCAGCGTTCATGATAGGAGGTTGACGATTGACAACATTCAAACCGGTATCAATGAAGGTACGACACAATTCACGGATGAAGTTGTTGATAGCAGGAGGGGGAACGTTACCAGCAAAGTTGACGACGGACCATGAACCAAGGTTGGCACCTTGAGCGACCTTCTTACCACGAAGGTTCCAAGCACCGCCTGCAGGAGCAAATGTAGCTTCTTGAGAAGAAGGATGATAAGAAATCTTGGGGGTAGGCAAGACACGAGCATTAATGACAGCCATTTCAGGCTTGACAGTCAAACCGAATTGTTGCAAGTAAGGGTTATCACGGTACTTAAGAAGGTTCATGCCTTGGTTAATCTTGTTAGCACGAACATCGGGCTTTTGACAAGTGAATTTGATCATTTCGGCAGTTTGCTTTTCGTTCAACTTCTTCATGTGACGTTGACCAGGGAGAACCTCACAGACTTCCATAGGCAAGAAAATATCCTTTCTGACAGCAACACAAGGCAAGAAGGGATAGTTAAGACGCTTGTTGTATTGCTTGGCAAAATAGTTTGCAACAGACAATTCAGCACCAGACTCATCCTTGAAGTTGGTATGATCAGCAGTGCTACGAGTAAGACCAGTGATCTTGTACTTCTTCTTTGATTCACCACGGTGAGTGACTTGGATTCTCAAAGACTTCAAGATCTTTTCAAGCTTGGTTAACTCGCGGTCAGGGATACCACGACGAAGTTCATCCAAAGAGCGACGACCCAAGATCTTGGCGACAACTTCAGGTAAAGGACCAGATTCATAGAAAGCGGTAGCAGAGACATCAATGTTGATCATCATTTTACCTAATAAAATAATCATGGTTAATGCGTCATAACATATGATAAATCATTTTCTTTGTACTTACCGACGGTGGGGCGAGCGGATTGATAGTAACCTTGCCAGACTTCGGCACCGTTAGGAAGAGGACGCTTGTCAGTAGGCGTGAAGAAAGAACGGCCGACGGTAGTATAGGTCATGGAAGGAACATGACGAATAAGCACATCCATAACCATGATGGCTATTATTTTTAGCAAAATGTGATTAGTATTACGCGTTTCCTGAGAAAATATTAAAAAAAATACATTTATATATAAATATTTACCAGTTAAACAGTTGGAGGTACAAGAAGATTGACCGTTCAAGAAGAGACGAAGCTCTTCCATGTTAACTACACCAGCCTTCTTGATACGGATCTTGAAAAGACCACCAGAGCGCTTAGAACCTTGTTCTTGAAGTTCAACCTATGTAAAGAATGTGAGCAAAATGTTGTCAACCTAAAGAACTCATAATACCTCGAACTGCATAGCGTTTTCATCACCTAAAGGAAGAGGCTTGGGAGAGAAAACGTTCTTGCGGCCATCATAAATGGTCTTGATACCCTTAAGGACACCTTTGCCATCCAAATCTTCAAAAGATTGCCAAACCTTACGATAGAGAGCAGGTGGAGCACTAGGGGGGTCAATAGTGATATCGTAGTGGTGGATGTTGCTTGTAGTGAAGTTGATAACTTCAAAAAAGTTGGTACGAACACGAATAGGCTTGCCGGTTTTGCCGCTACCAGGACGCTTTACAAGCTCTGTAAGCTGTAAAGACATTTTTTTTTAAAAAAAAAAAAAAAAAAAATAAATAAATAAATAAAAAGAAAAAGCGAACAAACAGATTTCTAGTCTCAGTAGCCTCTTACACTTCAAGTTCATATAAAGTTCGATTTTGATTGGCTCATAAACTAAGCAATGAAAATAGTTTTTTTATTGGATAGAGAATAGCTTGTCTGGCATTAAACGAAGGATGACACCGATGGGAATTGAACATAGACCAATGCAGACACTAAGTAACCAGTGTGAAATACCTAGTGGCACCGTCTGAAAGGCTGCACCTCCTCGTTCTACAATGATAACCTGACCACAAACACTAATAGTAAAAATGAGTATAAAGAATTTGTTGTTTCTGATTCCCTTGAATATATTAAGCCTATTATCTATTCTACGGCAACTATAATCAAAAACAATAAGTCACCTATTTTGTTGTTATTCATTATTATCAACTTACTTAATTTCGTTAAATATTTGACAAAATACAAATATAGTAAACACTACTGTCTGAAGTGTTGCTGGCTCATTTTTTAGTCCAAGAATGTTTGTATATAGAAATACGAGGATAACACCAATTTGATATATTGATTGTCCTATTATCATTTTCCACATTGATATATTAATTAAAGAAGCATTCTTTGATTCGGGCGATCTTTTTAGTAGATCAGCTGAAGGGGGATCTGTCGCAAGGGCTAATGCAGCAAATGTATCCATAATTAAATTAACCCAGAGTAACTGAACTGCTGTCAGAATAGACTTTTGCTCCTGACTGCCCATAGCTGATAAAATTGTCAACATGACCGCAGTTACATTCACTGTAAGTTGAAATTGTAAAAATTTTTTAACAGAGTCATTCACACAACGACCCCATGAAATTGCCTTGACAATACTCGAAAAGTTGTCATCCATCAAGATGATACTTGAAGCCTCCTTGGCTACTTCTGTACCCGCAATACCCATTGAAAATCCCACATCGGCTGCCTTAAGTGCCGGTCCATCGTTTGTACCATCCCCTGTGACCGCGACAACTTCCCCCAACTGCTTCAGATCATTCACAAGCAATCTCTTATCTTCTGGACTTGATCTAGCCAAAACACGAAGTTGAGGTAGGATAGATTGTCTTTCCTGACGTGACATTTTTCTGAAACTTGACCCATCCAGAGCAATTGAGCCATGCACGTAAATACCACACTGTCTTGCGATACTCTTGGCTGTCATCATGTTATCACCCGTCACCATACGTACACAAACGCCAGCGCGCTGACAGGCTGCAACCGCGTCAGTCACACCTTCTCGTAATGGATCCTCAATGCCGACAATACCCAGTAATGTCAGCTGCCCTTGCTGCAACACATCCTCCAATTGTTGATCAGCTGTCCAGTGGTCCATGTCTTGATAACAGATTGCCAAGGTTCTTAAGCACCGCGTGGCATAGCTTTGAATGATTTTGATCATTCTTTTTCTATTCGCCTCTGTCATGACTCTGGTTACAATCTCTGATGTGTCTTGGTCATAGCTTGTATCATGCATAGATACAATACGACTGCATTGACTTAATAGGACCTCGGAAGCTCCCTTGACGTGCATACGATAAATGACACCCTCTTTTTGTTTCGACACACGAACCACTGTCGCCATTGCTTTTCGTGAAGAGCTAAAAGGAAACACGACCTCAATTGGCCATCGCATACGTAAGAGCTCAAATGGTTCAGAGTCTAAATGGTCTCTTGAAAAGTTCAACAAGGCCGTTTCAGTCTTGTTTCCCACCAGCGTCTGCTGATGTGAGAACGCCGTTGAGTTTAAAGCCAGAGCTTGGTTTAAATATCGCTTGATCACCAGTGGAACCTTTGTCCCCAGTTCATGTACGCCAAACAAATCTGGCCTTGACTTTGGAGGATCCTTCAAGAAGCGAAAGGAAGAACCAAGCGTGCCGGCAACGACTGACATCTTGTTCTCTGTCAGTGTGCCTGTCTTGTCTGAACAAATTGTTGTCGCACTACCCATTGTTTCGCACGCCGCAAGGACTCGTACGAGGTTGTTATCTTTCAGCATACGTTGTGTAGCAAAAGCCAAAGCTGAAACACGTTAAATGAGGTTTGATCATTTTTTCTTTGGTTTTTTACCTAAAGTCACTGCTAAGGGTAACCCTTCTGGAACAGCAACGACGATCACTGTGACAGTGGTGATGAGAATAGCCATGATATGAGCAACCACGTCCGAAGGCACAGTAGACAATGAACCTGTAGCATATCCAATAACACAACGCACAATCAGCATCGTAAACAAAAATGCTGCCGAAGAGAGACCAAACTTGGCAATACTTGACGCCAAGATGTCGAGCTTGTCTTGTAAAGGCGTATTTTCATCCTTGGTTCGAAGTGCCATCAAGGTTCTACCATGAAAAGAATACGGCCCGACAGCAGTGACCATATATGTGCAAAGTCCCTCCAGGATTCTAGAACCAGAGATCAGAAATGGGTCAAGAGGCCTTGCAGTATCTTCATCTTCAAAAGAGGCATGATATTCATTCCAAGATAATTTGCGTACTGCATCTGATTCACCTGTCAAAGGTGACTCATCGCATTTCAAGTTGTGGCCTTGTATAAATACACCGTCTGCGCAAACAATGTCTCCAGGTTCAAGTTGAAGGACGTCACCTACTTGTACATCATATACAGATAATAATACATGCTCTCCTGAACGAATAGCCTAAAAGAAAGTGTGAATAATATACTTTTTGATATTTATTTAATATCTTACGGTCACTTGGCGATCCTCCTTTTTGGCGTTCAGATCTCGAAACTGCTTTTCTTTTTGATAATCATTAACACTGCTCACAATGACCACCAAGGATACTGCGATAACTATAGCCACACCTTCTACCCATTTTACACCTGGAACTCGATTACCTAGCGCATCATATTCGACTATTGTCAAATCTTCATAGATGCCCACAGTAAGTGAAATGACAGCTGAAGCTGTCAAAAGTAACTACGGACAACAGTTGAGATGACTGCACAACACAGGTACTTTTTTTTTTTTTTTTTTTTACCAATGTTTTGTCTTGATAAGCTTCCCACATGATCTTTAACAAACTGACTGGCTCCAACTCTGGTAATCGGTTAGGGCCAAATACATTTAACCTTTGAACAAAATATTCTTCTTTATCATTATAAAGCAGCTTGTCTGGTGGCATATAATATTCATCTTTTGTAGGTGGTTGCTTTAGATCGTGTAAGCGTATATAGCATAAATTCTCTTCACGCCAGTCCAATCCAGTGTTTGTATTCGAATGTAATCCTCTTGCGAGGCCATCGACGCCTCCAATGGATTCTAAAATATCGAGTCGTTTATGATATACAATTGAATAGAGTTGTTCAGGTGAAAATGCAAACGGATTAGATGGGTCCAAGTGCTGCTGTGTCAATTCGACAAGGGTTTCTTCGGGTGCTGTCATTATTTGTAGGTATAGGAAAAGACTTGCTAAAAAAAAAGAAAAAGAGAGAAGGGGAGGGATAGTGGGACATATAGTCTATGGATATTAAAAAAGCAAATTAAGGAGATATATCAAGGAGTGAGTTTCAGTTTGCAGAAAAGACAGAAAAAAGACAAATGAAAACGGGAGATGCTTTTAAGGAGGGCAGAACTCTGTTCGTAGTATATAAAAACAAGGCATTAAAATGAAAAAGAACTAAAGAGAGAAAGAGCAAAGATGCATTACAGTCGCTTGATAAATGATTATTTGTAGTATATACCTATAGTCTGTTGTTATTATTTCCTAAAAGAATAATTTGTTCTCGTCCCACACTACGAATTATTAATTACTGCAAGTTATTCAAAATATAAGCATATCGCTTATCCTTTGGACACACGCCGTTTGAGCCTTTGTTCAAGCAAACAGCTTATTGTAAAGTACAATAACCGTTTATTTTTGTTAAATATGCACAAGTAGAATCAAATAAGTATATGGTGCAATTGATGATACAAAATCTGTAAAATGCTGCAAGTAAAAATACGCCTACTACAAGTTGAATGCTTCTTTTCAACCGGTTAGCATCTTGAATACATTATTGAAAAGCGTTGAACCTAAATTTACGCCTACTGCATATAGCAGAGATATAAGCCCTAGTTAGTCCTTTGTTTTTTTTTTTTTTTTTTTTTTTTTTTTTTTTTTTTTTTTCACTCATGCCAAATTAAATTCAATCCTACGTGTTTCGTAAAGAGCGTAAACACAAACACTTGATAAATATAAAGGACAATCGTTTAGTCCATATCATTCTTTTTTCTCTTTTTTTATTCAAAATATATACATATAAGTTAAATGAACATTGCTGGATGAATAATTTCCGTTTGGTTTGACCTTTGCTCTAATTCAGCAGTCTTGTGAGAAAGAATCAAGTATTCCAATTTAATTTGTTGAGCTCGACGACGAATACTTTCAAGATGATGCCGACGTTCAGCCGCATCATTTTTGTGCATAATTTTCTTCATGTCCAAATGACTGCCTTTATGCATAAATAGACGTTTAATCGACCAGAATAAATTGTGTTTAGCAGAAGGCATGGAAGGTGTTTGAATGTGAACAGTTGGCATATTTCAAAGCAAAAAGGATAAAAGCAAAATTGTAAATAACAGGATCCAATTAAATTGTCACAAGGAATTTTACAGCAATCAAACCAGAACATATAAAAAAAAATCAGCGACGCATTTTTTATAAAGAGAGTATTAGAGACAATTTCCATTTTTAAGCAACCTTGCACCCATAGTTTTATTGTTTATCATTTCTCAAACATAAAGTTGCTTGAATGAAACTGAATTAAAAGACATAAAAAAAAATCACAGACAAAATTCATGCAACCACCTCCTCTGTTTCGAGTGCATATGAAATAGTCTCGGTAACCAAGGATATGGTCACATAAAGGGTATCTATGGAAATATTAAATCTTGTGAGAAATGGATTACGCGTCTAGGGTGACCGTGTCTTTTGAAAACCGAGATAAAAGTAGTAATTGTTGTCCTCTGCTTGATTTTTTGTCTCTCTATTTCTTTTTTCTTTTTTTTTTTTTCCTTCTTTATAAAACCAAAATGAGCGCTTCAGATCCACTTGATCCTTCGGCTGTTCTTCAACTTACTTCGCAAATAATCACTCGACTTGAATTACCTTATGACGCATTAGCAGCTGCTATGCATGCGATTATGCTTAGTGTTGGTTTTAGATTTGCAGGACTAGGTGATGATGCCAGACAAGGTATATTTCTTTTTCTTTCATGATCGCAATTGAATGAGCTAAACCCCCCTTTTTTTAGAGGGCGATGGTACGCAAAGAAACCTACCAGCAGAATGGAACCAGCATGGTCCACACTATTACCATTTTAGATACAGTCATCCACAGTCTAGTTTAACGTTTGTGATCAAGGTGGTGCGAATGGGCGATAAGTGTGTTATCCTTGGCATTGGCATTGGTGTACGTCTCTCTTTTTGAAATATAAAGCATACTTATGCAATACTGATTGTGTGTTTTAGGATAACAAAACAGTTGTCTTGGATATTGCCACTGATGATTACACCTCAGCCTCATTCTTCCCCAATGATCTTTCAAATGATCCACTCGTACATGGATTTATCTCGAGCAATCGCTTTCATGACTTTATCAAGACTGTCAAATTAAATATCATACAACGTCTGATACCTGGACTGAATAAACTAGGATATGATGACAGTACAACAACAACAACAACCACAACGTCTTCCTCGGGAACAACTCCATCAGGAAACCAACCTCGTCAACCTCCATTCATGGTGCCTCCACCAATGCCTACTGATCCATATAGTGTAGGAGGGGACGATCTAAATCCATTTGGAGATAGACTACGCTTACCTGGGTAATACAATCATTCACTACAAATAGAGAAAGAGAGAAAGAGAAAGGGTTCTAAATTATTATTCATAGATCCCGAGGAACTGGAGGAGGCATGTATGTAGGACCTAACCATCCGATCTTCGGAGGCAGATTTGATGATCCACCTATTGGCGGCGGACCAGAAAATTTACCAAGGTATTTAAACAAAATTTATACAGATCCCGTGGAATAAATGGCCCTAAACGTAATATACACATTTTAGAGGTGCTGTGCCACCTGGTGCTCGATTTGACCCAATAACACCACCTGGACCAAGATTTAATCCAAGGAACTTTAGGGCACCAAGAAGTGGTGAACCAGATAATGATGAGCTTCTTCCACCTGTAAGTGATTGAATTATAAATGATTGATCTGCTCTGCTTATAATGTTTGCTTAGGACTATGACCGTATGTTTGGCTAAGATCCTCATCTTTATGATATTCATGTTTATGTAACCAAAAAAAAATAAATGTAATCATTTATTGTAAAATACATTTTGTAATTCAAACTATGATCTAAATATAATATGGTTATTACGTGGTGCGAAGAGGGTATGCCACACATCCTAACGGGGTAATCTTTGGATTTAAAAAACCGCCCTTCCATCTATATATAAAAGGATTATCTCTTCATTTCCCCTTTTCGTTATTTTCATTCTTTAAATATATATCATTATGGATCCTTCCTTTATCGTCTTCTCAGGTGGTTCTGCTTGCAACTTTATTAGTAAGTAGAAGAACAGCCTTGACGGTGTCAAACAAACAAGACTCATTGTAATGTAGCAAGTACATTCCAGACCATTACTCCAAGTGTATGCTATGTTCTAGGTGTATCTGACAATGGTGGCTCTACAGTAATAATTATATACAAACTGATTCATTACCCCTCCTTATCTTCTCATCTCTAGAGTGAACTATTAAGAGTCTTGGGTGGGCCCAGTATTGGCGATTTGAGATCTCGACTGACGAGATTGATCAGCATTGATGGTCTTGATGCAGAAGAACAAGCAGCCATAAAAGAATTACTCAGTTATCGTCTAGACTCTATAGGTGATGATAATGCCATACGTGATGATTGGTCTGCCATTGTCGAAGGCAGACACAGGTACAAGATAGAATAAGGAAAAGAAAAAGCGACGCTAAGACACTAGGATTTTATTTTCAGATTGTGGGACAAGATTTCGATTGAAAAAAAGGAAACCATTCGAGGCTTTTTGGTGTCGTTTAACTGTGAGATATTAAAACGAGCGCATAAGCATTTTAACTTTCGTAACGGATCCATTGGAAACTTTTTCTTGACGGGTGCTCGGTTGTTTTTTGGTTCCTTGGAAGCAGCCATCTTCTTGTTCTCGTCTATCACTGCTATTCGTCAACCTACCTGTGTCGTGCCTGTGATCAATACGAATCACACAGCGGCCATTGCTGCTTTATTAGAAGATGGCCATATATTAAGAGGACAATGTGAAATCAGTCACCCTGGATATCGTCAATCGAGAAATAAGACCATGAACCCGATTGATGCCTTTTCAAAACTGGCCTTGCCTAGCTCGCCTATTGTTGGTAATGATGAAGAAGATGAGATCAATGGTAATCTTATATTCAGCAAATCCACCGAGGAACAACTGTCTGCACCTATTTCAAGAATATACTACATGA
Source organism: Rhizopus sp. PT2906 (assembly GCA_025529335.1). Lineage (NCBI taxonomy): Eukaryota > Fungi > Mucoromycota > Mucoromycetes > Mucorales > Rhizopodaceae > Rhizopus > Rhizopus sp. PT2906. The sequence continues at coordinate 74,992 of JAMYHX010000068.1, forward strand.
ACGAGTACGGTCAAGAGATCTATCCACTACCTAATCCCAAGGTACTCGATCACCTCAACACACGTACTGAACTCGTTTATTCGATTGGCTCCCTCTACACATCCATCTTACCATGCCTCATCTTGCGCAAGATCGGACATGCGATTGCAAACTCTCCTTCCTTAAAACACAAGATCTTGATACTGAACGGTACTACTGATCGAGAGACGGATGGTTACACTGCACTTGATTTCATTGGCACCATCACCAATGCGTTGAATGAAAGCCAGTTAATTGATGCTCGACGCGCATTTTACGATTCACACACAGAAGAAGATTCCACATTTTATTCCAGACCTGTTAATTATGGTTTTAGACAATGGCCACCTCTCTATAGATTACGCACATCCTGTGGGCTACAAGAAGGATACACAGGTGCAAACAGTCCTCGTGAGCGTTCGACAGGAGCGTCTACGCCATTCCCTCCTGAACTCGTGCCTAATGAGCCACCGTCAAGGTACATTACGCATTTAATTTATCTTTCTAATTCACGTAAGTCTTTATTTCTTTTTTCTATCTTGTTGATATCTCATATATATTTTTTAGAGGTACCTGTCGATCGAGAAGCAATCGGATCTCTAGGTATACAGTGTGTAGTTGCAGATCCAGATCCAAATTCAGAAGAACCAAGATATCATCCTGGACTCTTGCAAAAAGTATTGTCAGAGATATTGTTTAAAGACAAACAGCCTTAAAATTTTCTAAAAATAAATATTTATTTAAACAATGCTTTCTCTTTCGGACTTTATGGTTTTCTTTTTTAATCTATCGACCGAGATTGCCCATAAAATTGAATGCTGCTATAAAAGGCAACTGACGTGTACATTTATTTTCCCTTGTATCGCGTTTTCTTTAATTAAAGGCATCAATAAATCTGTTTAAACTTAATATTTCATGCATGCATTTTAATTTTATTTGCTAAACAGAATAAAGAAATCATGATTTATATTGTAATCAGTGCATCATCTTTATTGTCTGATAAAATCAATTCAACTATAGTCTATTATTGTATGTATATTTTCATTGACATAACAAGATGTTATTCCTTTTTCTTTGTTATAGATTAGCTTGTAGCTTTCATTTTAGAGAATATATGTACGTTTGCAAGTACGCGCTCATGATATAAACATTAGAATGGACAGGAAACTAATATTGATATAACAAGTGATAAATCCTGATGTCAGCATTATCCCTGCGTGACGCTATCCTACATCCATCCTACATCAACCTGAATTATTCCGTTTAACCATTATAGGAGAAATATATGTAATTTCAATATTAAGATAAAGAGATCAAAGAAATGATATCAGACACGTGGCAAACAATGACAATCTTCTCCCCTGTGTTTATAAACACAAAGAAAATAAAAAAGAGAGGTTGCTCAAAGAAGGAAATGTTTACTTTATTCTATCGCCCATTAGTACCGTGAATACTCTAATGGTATTAAAGCCTCATCATCAATTTCCCTTTATAACTTGACTCGTACCCCCAAAGTGATACAGTGGCTATTACCCACACATAACCAATAATATTGAATTCCGAAAAAACTATAAAGGAAACCCTTTTTTCTCTTCTTTCTTTCCTTCTTTCTCTTTATCTTTTTACATCTTTTATTATGAAAATGGCTGGATCATTTACTCTTGTCAAAACTCCCGGAAAAAAGATATCATTAGAACAATATGGTCATACTTGTCCCAAATGTAAAAGCATAGAATCAGTTCGATTGACAAGATCAGAAAGACGATGGATCCTGTTTAATAAATGCATATCAAGTATCAATCGAGTTCGATATGAATGCTCAAGTTGTAATTGGAAAAATGAACAGTTGCCTCAGTCCAACCTTCCGTATGAATTAGATGATCCTTACTGCTTGACATCACCATCGACACCATCGACACCATCGACACCATTATCTCACAGGCTCTCTTCCGCATATTAGAGTTCATGTATCTTATTTATTCTATACATACCAATATATGTATATACCTCTTACACACACACAAGCATTCCTACAATCATTATCTCTCTTCTTTTAGCTCATTTTGCTGATTTTATTATTATTATTCTTTGTTATTTTCTCTTTACATAAATAAAAACACTCCCTACATATACACTTTTTATGAAGAAGACGTAATACTTCCTGTTGACTTTGTTGATACAATAGACATTCTCTTACGTCCATGAGTAGTTTTTCCTTTATCTGTCTTTGGCTTGATTGTCTCAGGTACACCTAGATCGATCGAGTGTTGGATGGCAAGATTCAGGCGCTATATTTATACATGAGATCATGAATTTACTAAATATGGTAAGTCTGATATTTTACCGTAGCCAGTCTGTATTCGAAATCATAGTTTGAGTAGGTCAATGTCGATTCCCAGAGATACCTTGCTCGTTTGTAATCCTTCATGCCCCAGCAAGTGTTACCACATTCCCTAATCGAGTATGGTGAGTTAAGTTAATATAAAGATATGATCATGTTACCAAAAAGCAAATGGAGCAACCCAGTTGGTATGTTTAAATTTATCCTTGTTGTCAACGATCCAGTTCAGATGAACCACGCCTTCTTCATATCTATTTAGTGAGTTCAAAATAGACGCCTTCATGAGCAATAGGACACCACGTTGGTCATTATAATCAGGTTTAGCTGTCATGGGCACTAACTCGACTCTTCGCAGGTCATATTCCATTTTTTCACGCTCATAGATCAATTCGAGTGTCGATTCGACCAACTCCAGGCACTTTTCAAGTGTTGAGGATTCCATACAGGGAAACGCATTCCACACAAACAAGATCTCAAGGGCAGGCAAACTGAAGTCGAGGTCTTGATAGCCACTGACCTCGAAGAAGGCAACACGATTCGAAATGTACTGCTCCATCTGAGAGTTTCGCTTCTTGTCGATAAGCTTGGGCGCCTCTGCAAATGCCAGAATAGCCTCGGTTCGGTTACCGAGCATCTCCATACAGGCACCATAAAAGTATTTGAGGAAAGCAGGCGAGTTGTACTTGGTCTGGAGCTCAAGGATACGGACAGCAGCACTTGCCCAGTCAAGACACATGGCAGAGTTGAAGGCAATTTCAAATGTTGCCAGGTGACCTACCTCAGGCCAATCGCCTTGAGTGACTTCGTACATGTAGACAAAGGATTGTGTTGACAGAGGTAGGTTACGTGCCAGACGACTGACACGGCCGGCAAAGAACAGGAAGAAGGCTGAGTTAGGGTAGTGTTCTTGGGCGTCGAGTAGGCACTCGATGGCAGGCTGGATCAACTCGCGCGTAAGGATCTGTGGCGCATATGACGTGAGAATCACGTAGTAGGATAAAAGCATAAGTGAAGCAAGCGGTGATCGGATACGTTTGCCTTCCAAACATAGCTTGAGAAGAGCAAACCCTAGATGCTTATCCGCTGTCCAACCGAAAGCGGATACAATCTTTAGAATCTTGGGAGGCAAGGAGGATAGCAACAGATGGACGGCACCTATGCCAAATTGAATACCCGAGACGGTATCCTGATCGATATACTTGTTGAAATTTTGTCCCATGCGTTTATATTCTTGCCACACAAGACTATAACTTGTATAGGCTAATAGGTGATGTTAGATTGATATGTATGCCTTTTTTTTTCTTTTTTTCTCTTCTTTTATTGATTACCTCTGCGAAGGTTCCATCCCGCTTTAAGATAACCAACGACCGTTTCCAATGACAGATATGTCATAGCCATCAGTAAGGCACATTCAGCTTTCACAACATGAGCTCTAAGTGCACCGTTGGGTAAGAATTGTTGTTCCTGTAGTTCCCACTTGTTCAGAGGTCGTGTGTTGGTAGGAAGATGAGTTGAGTTGGTTCCCATGAGATTGGTGAAATAGTGTGATACCGTATCCTTCAAGGGCTTTTTGGCAGATGCAGCTTCAATTTGAGCATTGGCAAATAAGTAAGTTTCTGTCAAGTTGGAAAGCGCAGCCTCTACATCCTTTGAGTTATATGACTATCAAAGTTGTTATGTGTATAATTCCAGGCTTGGGATCAATTTGACTTACAGAAATTGCTATTTTTTATAGTTAGACAATATTCATATACCGCTTTATAACAAGACAGTTTACCTTTGACAAATGCCATTGAAGATAAACCCAAGGCATACAGTGGGTCTCTACAATCCTAATCAGCTCATTTTTTCCCTTTTACAAGATCTTTTTTAATTTACTCTTTAGATTTTGTTTCAAAGATAGCTTTGGCCTCTGAAAACTTGTTGTTAAAAAACAATTGAACACCCTTCAACATATCCTCATCTAAATATTAACACTGATCAATCACTTTTCTCTCTCTCTTTTAAATATACTTACCATAAGCCTCTTGTTCTCTTGGTCTCATCACATTCGGTTTAACTCGAGTAAAGTCAATATTGGACAAAGGAATAGCACCTGTGGGTAACTTCTTTTGTTGCTCATTCGACTTTTTTTCTGTTTCTATGTGTTCTTTAGCAGCGTCATGATGCGCTAAATCATCCACTTCCTCATCGATGCCACCTAACGTCAACGGCGGACTTGGGGCAGCACCTGGTGTAGGAGGCGTGACAAAATCGGCCATGTTCTGGCCGGCTGGCAAATCAATAGAGGTACGTATTTGTTCTGTTATAATCTGTAGATTGGTTAATGGTTTTGGCTTTGGAGAGTTGGGTGCGCTAGATGCCATCAATGTTTCTTTGTCGACTTGTTCTTCTTTATGATTTTCTTCTGACTCACCCACTTGCTCCTGCTCTGGCTTGTCCTCGACTACTACGTCTTCTTTAATAGATAAGGTATCTTGAAGTTGAGTTATCACAGAGACCAGTTCTGATTTATCTTTTTGTTCTTCTGCAGCAAAGAATTCATCATCCTCATCCTCTGTCACTTGGTCTACTTTAAAGTGGTCTTCTTCCTTTAAACTGGATGACTCCATCGGTATATTTTCCTTTTCTTTCGAGATACTTTGATTATCTGTCATATTATAGAATTGTATTAATGTATTAGAAAAGAAAGAAAGGGAAATAATACCTGGTTACAATAAACTTTAAGTAACCTGAACACAGCATTTTCAGTTAAAAGTCAGCACGTTCTAACTTGTCTTTTCATTCGTCCATTTAAAAAGCACCTTTTCTCTCTTTCTCAAGAAGGAATACACAGTGCCTCCGGTACTAAATGATGCTATTACATACTCATCGACGTATACGTCTATTATACCTCAGTGTCGTGCATAGAGTTGTGTAGGTGTTTTGTGTCTAATACTTGCATCGCCTATGATGCAAATGCTGTGCCGATGTGCAAGTAGCAAAACCCAACAATTTCTGCTGTTATCAACTTCTACAGTTGTATTAAAACTGCGACCTAGGATTTTTCTTTTTATTTTTTATGAGCGTTGCGACCATTGTAAATTCGAGGATACTACCACCTCATGTGCCCATAATTTTAAACAACAGAGTCATTTCGCGAAGTATTTCTTCTGTTCCACCTGAGCCGGGAACTATCGGTGGCATAGTTGCTGTCATTGCTGAAAAACTTGGCATTGGAGAGTGAGTTTAGTTGATGATCTATATTTTCAATATATTTGACATTTTGTATAGATTAGCCACAGGTGGTCTGCAATTAGCCGTCCTTGGAGGTAATCACGTCATGTTGCTCTAGTTTATTTTCATCTTATCATATATCTATATATCTATATAGGCGCACTAGCCGGATTCAGATATTTTGGAGGGTACATTATCGAGTACTTGAAAAAGAAAACGATCGTCACTGCTGATTTTGACAGTCGAGACGAATCATACAGGTTTTTGATAGAAGAAAGAATAAGATAAGAACACAGCTAATAGTTCCATCAGTTGGATACTGAATTGGTTAAATGATCAACCATACAGCAAAATAACTTCTCGATTTTCAGTATCGACAAGCATACTTCGTGCAGGACAGAGACTGCCTGGTGAAGGATTGGATGCACTTACGCCTCCTGTTTACTTTTTACCGTCACCAGGTAACAAAAAAAAATACATATAGTATATTTTATTTATAGCATCACAGGCTTTCATTTCTTCATGTACAAGAACCGTCTTGTCTGGTTGAACCGTCATCGACCAGGCAGCTCATCCTCTGGTTCTGCTGCAGCTATGAATCCAAATGTTATTCTTGAGAGAATAGAGATCAGTACTTTCGGGCAGTCAAGAGAGTTGATTCAATCATTAGTCTATGAGGCACAAAAGAAGTTCATGGATAGGGATAAAAGCAGAACGGTCGTGTTTGCGGCAGATCAATATGGCGCTTGGCGTCGCACACGATCACGGCCAAAACGACCATTGAGTACAGTCGTGATACCTGATCATGTCAAGACAACGTTGGTAGATGATGCTCAAGAGTTTTTGGTTTCAGAGCAATGGTACAGTGATCGGGGTATTCCTTATAGAAGAGGTTATTTGCTCTATGGAACACCAGGATCTGGTATGTATATATATATATATATATATATATATATATATACTTGATGGGTCATACAGCAAGAAAGAGACTAACAAATAAATAGGTAAAACAAGTTTTGTGTATTCGCTGGCTGTAAGGGCACCGAAAACTAGAAAAATCCCAAACTATAATAACAATCTGATAGGGTGAACTTGGACTAAATATCTATGTGGTTAATTTGAGTAATAAAAGCTTAACGGATGACACACTGGGTGAACTGGTATCAGATACACCTAGCAGGTAAATAAATAATAGAGAAAAAAAATAGAAAGGAAAACTCATGTACAAGATAGATGCATTCTACTAATTGAAGATGTTGATGCAGCCTTTATTCAAAGAGAAAAAGGAGAAGGCACAACAGCAAACAACGTTACATTTTCAGGTATAAAGCTACACAAGACATACATGGGACTGATCAAACAATATACAATAGGTCTATTGAATGCCATCGATGGTGTAGCAGCACAAGAAGGTCGTATATTATGTATGACTACAAAGTAAGTTCACTTCAATTTTCTTACTTATGCATTAAATATGATAAAGTCATTTAGAGAGACTAGATCAAGCATTAATTCGTCCAGGCAGAATTGATGTCCGTGTCCATTTTGGAAACGCTACACAACGCCAAGCACAAGAACTCTTTAAAAAGTTTTATCCTAATCTTTCCCAAGACTCAAAGCTCCCAGAACTATTTGCTTCCAAAGTTCCGCAAGAAAGATTCAGCATGGCCCACTTACAAGGCTTCTTGATGAGCCATAAGCAGCGACCGGAAAGAGCTGTGGAACTGGTTGACGCGTGGGTTGAGGGACATGACAAGGGCGTATCTGATCACTCGACACAGGCTGCACCTGAAGATCTTTAAAATAAAACGTTTATTGTTGTTGTCTCTTTTTAAACTCTTGAACGATTTTATCAGATGAAGAGGATCCAATACGCGTAGAACCCAAGCTCAAGAACTCAAGAACTTGGTCCAACGTCTTGATTCCACCCGAAGCCTTGACTTCCATAGATTCGGGCACATTAGCCTTCATCAACTTGATGTGCTCTACCGTTGCACCTGCAGAGGCAAACCCTGTTGAAGTCTTTACGAATTCGGCACCTACAGCCCTAGAGATCTCACAGGCCTTAATGATTTGCTCGTCAGTAAGATAAGCCGTTTCAAAGATGATCTTGAAAGTCACGTCCTTGTTCTTGGCTCGACTGGCCTGGATTATGTCTTGCAGTTCTTGTTGTACCTCTGAGTAGAGACCAGAACGTAAATGACCAACGTTGATCACAATGTCCAATTCGATAGCTCCATCCTCGATAGCTTGAAGGGCTTCAGCAACTTTGACAGGAGCAGGTGAATTGCCATGAGGAAAAGAGATGACAGTACCTACCATCACATCACTGCCTTGAAGAAGCTCGCTTGCTTGCTTTACGTCACAAGGTTTAACACAGACAGAAGCAACATTGTATTCACGTGCAAGGTTACAACCTTGAATTACATCGTCCGTAGTTTGATCGGGACGAAGAATAGCGTGGTCAAAAACCTTGGCAAGCTTTTCGGCAGTGAGTGTTTTGACTTCAATGACTGTCATTACGCGAATGTGGGAAAAAAAAATAGAACTAGCAAAAAAAAGAGAGAGAGGGAGAGCGAAAGGGAGGAATATGTAAGTCACAGTTGTTACACCATCTTATGCGTAGAAGAAGGAAAAGAAAAGAAAATAGATGCTTATGGCTTTCAGAGAATATCTTGGCATATTGAAATTGTTCCACTATTTTCTAAAGAAAGAAAGAGATTGACGTAAATTGACTATTTTTAAGGCCAGTTCAAACAATAGCCCTTTTCTTTTGCTTTCCTTTATTTTCTGATGCATATTAACTCACCACTTCCCTCAAGTTTAGCATGTAAGTCACTTTAAATTTGCTATTATATGACTAACTTTCAATAGCTGAGTGTCGAAAGGCAGCTAGAATATTAAATAGTTTTCAAGGTTTGATGAAATAAAGAGAGAGAGATATATACTCTTTATATTAAATGTATGATAGACGCTGGCAATGGAATAGATATCATTATTCCTCCCAACATATTATCCAACGCAAAGGGATTAGCAATATTTACTGTATTAAAAGCAGGATTTCTATTTTCGGGTCGAGCAGGCTCAGGTTTAGTTGTTGCAAGGTAAAGACTTACATGGCTGTGTATGAGCTCTTTATCTGATATCTATTTACATACATAGACTACCTGATGGATGTAGGTGAAATGAATATATATAAAGTTTGGTCTATTCATTATACTCTTTTAGCCTGGTCTGCTCCCTCTGCTATTATGACAGGCGGTATGGGATTTGGCGGTCAAGTAGGTAAATATCGATCAATAAAAAGATATGCATATATTTATCTGTACTTGTGGACAGGCGCGGAATTGACTGACTTTATTATGGTTTTGAACACTACGGCTGCTGTAAAGAGTTTTATGGATCATGGGTCAATTACCTTGGGTGGAAACATTTCTGGTAAGGACCATACAACTATACATATATATATATATATAAACCTAACCTTTTAATCTATTATGACAGTGGCTGCTGGACCTATTGGTCGAAATGCAGAAGCATCAGGCACTGCCTCTTTTCGAACATTAGCAGCAGTTTATTCTTACAGTAAGACCAGGGGCCTATTTGCAGGAGTATCTTTAGAAGGTTCAGTAATCATTGAACGATTTGATGCAAACAAAAAAATGTATGGCCACAAAGTCAAAGCAAGAGATTTACTCACTGGTGTCATACCACCCCCAGGTGCTGCAGAACCTCTTTATGCTGCACTCCGCACAAAATGTCAGTCGAGTACTAACGCAAGATTTGGATTCATGGAGCGTGATTCATTTGACTATCGTTATGATGATCACTATGATCACCGTGATGTCACGCAACCTTCACCTACCAATCGATCATTAAGCCGAGCAGCGGTACATCAGATGGCAAAGACGGGCACCTATGCGTCACCAAGCCTTGGAACACCAACTTATGGAACACCAACCTATGGAACACCGAGGTTGAACGCTAATAGCAATGATAATAGCAGTCGGGACTTGGTGTTATCAAATAGAGATCGTCAGATGCCTCAAGTGAGGGCATTATTCAACTTTAAAGGGGAGCAAGAAGGTGATTTGGCATTTCAGAAGGGAGATATTATTACCATTATCAAGAGATCGAATACACAGAATGACTGGTGGACAGGTCGATTGAATGGAAAAGAAGGCATTTTTCCTGCTAATTTTGTTGAAGACATTTACTAGTGTACACTTTTTTGAAAATATTACTTTATTTGCCTATTTATTAAATGTATGCATATATATGACGGTGGACGTATCCAATGTAAAATGACTTGTAGGTTATTCGTACCCAAAAGCTATGACCCTATTATTTTTTTCTGTGTATCTCTCACCGACTTTTCTTATAACTCTTGCTTCACCATCATTGCCTTCAACGGTAAAATGAGACTCGTCTGACCAGACAACACCTCTCCATTGTTCCTCTGTCCAATTGTCGTGTTCTTTGGCCCAACACAATCTTTTTTTCTTGTTGTCCTCTGATAAAGTAGGCTTATTTGCAGCAAAATAGGATCCAAAGCCCAAGTTGCGCAAATAGCTGATTAAAATCTTGCGACTTGTATTGATTTCTGCCTTTTTCAGTTCAAAATTAATTTTATCGTAGGAAGAAAAAGACTCCTTCCTCACGAAGGACTGTAAGCGTCTTTCGTCCCTTTCACTTAGCTTTTTTTGGTGTTCCGGTTGCCTTGCCGGGTAGAGCTGTACCACTTTTGCTGATTCGACTGATTATATTTTTAACTGCACTCTTTTAAATTTGGTTATGCGCCAAGAACCATCCTTTTGCTAATTAAACTGACAATATAAAATTAGTATAAATAACAACATTTCTCTTTTATCTCTTCTTAGAAAGAATACAAGCCAAGATGGTGAAAAGTCTTGTTGAACTACATCATAGGTAATGTGTAGAGGTAGTGTTCGTAGTATTAGTCTAACTTTTGGTGTATTTCGCATGTACGTAGTGTTTCCCTTTGATTTTCGTCTTTTTCAGCTTGTGAATCTTTTATATATAAGCATGAAAAAACAGCCTCTACTGGAAGACAGTAAGTAAGCATTACTTCGAATAAAAAAGCATGAGAGTCATGTTCTTAAATAGTTTTGCCTTCATATAGCTGAATTTGACGTAGCAAAAACGTTTTTATACCAACCACTTTCTTCGATACCACAAAGGAAAGTATAAGCCATTTGTTGTCCACTTTCTTGAATGATTCGCAAGTAAACTACTCGATTACACAAAACAGTTGACCTTGACATTGATTCGAGACCAGTGAATATGATCATCAATGAAAATATATCAAAAGTACCTTAAAATCGTTATTAATTACTTATTCTTATTGCTAATGTATTCAATTTTACATTAGCAGCAATCAAGACAACTTTGATCCATAAAGAACTCTTCCTGTCTTTTTATTTAAACTCTCATATTCTCTCTACAAAAGAACGCCCACTCTTTCACAATCTCTTTCTCTTTAATTTTTATTATTATTATATCGTATAGATAAGCCGGTGCTTGACAGCCAGAACCAATCAATCTTCTATAACCAATGCTTTTGCGTACCCCAATCTATTGAACAAGACAGACATATATATATATATATATATATATATAATTATGTAATAAGGCAAAATGTTTATTAATGTCTTGGTAGAATGTGCCTTTAGTACAAATCATGTTGTGAGAGCATAATATATTTAACCGAGTTTATTTCATTGTTTACTGCGAGAATACAGTAACTGACTGTATACAATATTAAATGTGTCTCTATGCAATTTTATACTCGTCTTTTAAAAAATGTCTAATAAGGTCTCCAAATAACTTCACTGTATCGCATTTCACAGCTTACAATATCTCTATCTTTGCCAACAGACAATCATTTTTCACAACCCGACAATGTCCATAGGCTTGACTGTGTAGGATGACTTTAGCAGCTGCGGGATAAATCAAATGATTTGTTTAAATGCACTCTTTGTTCATTGTCATCCAATGGATAGTTAACCCATAACCAATGAACATTTAAATAATTTTGAACAAAACTAACAATGAAAAAATATCCTTTTCCATGAGTGAAAAGGGCTACGTCATTCATTTGGTTGTAACTATCTTTTGTGAGCACAGCTGCTTAAATTGAGTCTCCTTACTTTTTCTCTATTTTTTTTTTTTTTTTTTTTTTTTTTTTTTTTTTTTTTTTTTATATATATATATATATATATATAAAATGAGTTCTGGTAGTGATTGTGAAGACGAATACATGGTAAATAATGGGTCTTGTTTTTCTCTTCTTTCTCTCTTTTTCTTCTTGTATAATAACAGCTAATGTCATAGTATGAAGACGATTCTGATTTTGTGGAATCCATGAGTGGTAAATGGGTAGGCGTTTAATTTAGTAAGAATCAAGACTCAAAAACTGACCACGTAAATATTTATGTTTATATAGAAAGATAAATAAAACTATAAATGAGACTAATAAATAAAAAACAACGCAACAGAAAGTGAAGCTTATGATCATGATGAAGAAGACGAACTATTTACAGAGAAACAACAAAAGAAGGCTTATGAAGTAGACTATCAAGTGCTTGATTCTTCTAATCTCAAGACAAAACAAGATGCAGAAATATCACAAGTATCCATGATTCTAGGTAAAAGCATATATACATACACCTATTTAATATAGGTATTAAACCCTCTCTCCCTTTCTTTCTTTCTTTCTTTGCAGGTCTTTCTTCTGAGGATGCTGCTACCTTACTGCGCTTTTTTCGTTGGAATAAGGAGAAGCTATTTGAACAATATATGGATTCATCTGAGAAAGTATTGAAACAGGCGGGTGTTTCATCCGCTACAAACCCTAATCGATCATGTCAACTAGCTGCCGAATTGGACAATTTTATGTGTGATATATGCTGTGATGATTCTCCTGATATTGAAACCGTTTGCTTATCCTGTGAGCACAGATTCTGCAGAAATTGTTATACGCATTATCTTTATCAAAAGATCAGAGAAGAAGGAGAGAGCAGAAGAATACAATGTCCAGAGAGTGATTGTACGTTGATTGTAGATGAGAAGACAGTTGAAATGCTCGTCAGTGATGACACTTTTTTCAAATACCGTGAACTACTAAACAGAACTTTTGTGGATGATAACGACTTTTTAAGATGGTGCCCCGCACCCGATTGTCAGTACGCTATCGAATGTAATATTCCGAGTACTTCGCTCATGTCGGTCGTACCTACTGTCGAATGTAAATGCTCACACCGTTTCTGCTTTGGATGTGGATTAAGTGACCATCAACCCTGTATCTGTATACTCGTCAAGAAATGGTTAAAGAAGTGTGAGGATGACTCGGAAACAGCCAACTGGATCTCTGCCAATACGAAAGAATGCCCCAAGTGCCACTCGACTATCGAAAAGAATGGTGGCTGCAACCATATGACTTGCAGAAAATGCAGATATGAGTTCTGCTGGGTTTGTATGGGTCCTTGGAAGGAACATGGCACCTCTTGGTACACATGTAATAGATTCGATGAAAGGAGTAGTGCAGAAGCAAGAGATAATCAGACACAATCAAGAATCAGTTTACAAAGATACCTTCATGTAATATAAAACTTGTATATCAGTACTGTGTCCTAATTTCTTTATGATAGTATTATAATCGTTATGCAAATCATGAACATTCTGCCAAATTAGACCAAGAGCTGTATCGAAAGACAGAAAGAAAGATGGAAGAGATGCAACAGACAAGCGATCTTTCATGGATCGAAGTACAATTCCTTAAAAAAGCTGTAGATGTCACTGTACAGTGCAGAACTACATTAAAATGGACCTATGCATTTGCCTTTTATCTTGCAAGAACAAATCAAACAGAATTATTTGAAGTAAGGACTTTTTTTTTTTTTTTTTTCCTCTTCATTGTATTAATATTTATATAGGATAACCAAAGAGACTTGGAATTGGCAACTGAACAGTTGAGTGAGTTACTGGAGAAGCCACTAGACCCAGACCCAGAAAAGATTGCCAGATTGAGACAAGCAGTGTTGGATAAAACGGTCTATGTCAAGTTAAGAAGAGAAATACTATTAGAGGACACAGCCAAAGGATTGCAAGAGGGAAGGTGGACTTACTGCATTGATCTTAAATAAAAGGGAGTGTTTTCTTCTTCAAATTATCTGCATTGTATACCGATTTTATTGATTTCATTATGTTAAATAAACATTTTCTTTTTATTAAACGACCTCTCCTCCCTTGATTAATATGTCACAAGGCTCACTCTCTTAAACATGATTAGTATAGAACTCGCTCTCTCTCTCTCTTTTTCTCTTTCTTTTTTAAGCAAGCTGGGTGTTGCTTGTTCGTCCATAATGATATCATTGAGATCCAATAAAAGATCACGTGAACTGAACCTTTTACATTTTCTCTTACTATAGTCATCAATGCAGATCAAACGTACAAAATGAATCAATTAATAATAAAGACAAGAATGACTCATCTCTATCTTACTTTTTAAGGACAAAGATCTAATGATAGCTTATCCTTTGCACCTAATGACTTTCAGTTCAATTTTGTTCCTAAAACTCAATCTAATCAACGCATCTTTGATAGTGACATCCCCGAAGCTACCAGAGAACTAAGCGCACTCACTTTAACAAAAAGATATCAGAACCGTATAAAAAAGCAATTCAATATTCGTCAATGGACTATACCACGGCCAACTCCAAATCAATATGAATCAGTTTTAGTAAAGCATCAAAATGTCGCATATACCCTTGTTATTTATTTTCAAGCACTCTTTAATATTATCTTATCTCTCGCTATGCTTTATGTGTTTATACAAATCATTGTGATTCTTAGACATGATTTTAATATCAAAGTCGACGAGCAGTTGGAAGGTAAAATGTAGTACATTGAGCATTGAATATACCGTCTAATTTTTATATATAGGAATAAGACAAGATATTAAAGAATGCACAAGGAATTATGCACTCAATCACTGTGAGCTAGTAGAAAAAGTTCCTGCTATCGAAAGATTATGTCAGGATTGGAAAGTGTGTATGGAGAAGGATGTTGTGGTTGCAAAGTAAAGAATAAAGATAGTAAAATGAGACAAGTATTATTAATGCATTGATGAATAGAGCAAAGATATCAGTAGAAGTGATTGCAGAGATTATCAATAGTTTTACAGAACCAATATCATATAAAACCATGGTAAGCAATTTACTCTATATATTATTATCACTCTAATTTTTAATATAGTTGTTTTTTTCAATTTTGACCGTTGGCTCGCTCATCTTTTCAAATATGGCAATTGGAGTCTACAAAAAGAATCATACAAGGCATGAGTCATTGGCTATTACACATCATCAGCACTTATTCAACAGCAAGAATTAATTATTTTACATAAACATATATAGATCAAGCATAATATTTTCAAATATGTGTGTGTATGCCAGCCATTTTGATCTCAGACTGTCTTTTTTTTTTTTTTTTTTTGGGACAAAATGAACAAATTAATGTTCCCTGCAAACTACAGATCTGTCTTTCTCTTTTCTTTGCTTTCGCGTTGCTATGCAAGACATAGAATATGAATATGAATCTTTGGGTGCAAATTCAACCATGACTCAGAATGCAATTGCAGGCGCAATGGCAGGGATTGGAGAGCACTGTATAATGTATCCTGTAGACAGTATTCGGGTATGCGTGTTTTTGTTATTTTTCTCGTGTTGATATGACTTAAAAGCACTCCTTTCTATAGACAAGAATGCAAGTATTATCAGTACCAGAACTCACAACAGCCATCGCATCTAGGAAACAGTGGATCAAGCAAGGAAATCTATGGAAGGGTGTTTATTCTGTCATTGCTGGTGCCGGTCCTGCCCATGCCGTTCATTTTGCAACATATGAATTTTGTAAAGAAAGATTCAATAGGTCTATAGCCTACAGTACTGAGGTGAAACTACCTAATGGGGACGTGTTGACAATACCAAGTCATTTGATCGCCTCAGCGGGAGCAGGCGCTATTGCTACATTTTCTCATGACTTTTTGTTGACACCATTTGATGGTAAGACTATATAAATATATACTTACTTGTGCTTACTGTATATATGTATAGTGATAAAGCAAAGGATGCAGATTCAAAGCACAAAATATACATCTGTAAGGGAATGTGCCAAGACGGTGTACAGAACAGAAGGCTTGAAGGCATTTTATATTTCATTTCCTACAACACTGTCGATGTCAATACCGTTTCAATCCGTACAGTTTGCAACTTATGAATACTGTCGATCCAAATTGGATCCAGCTGGGACCTACAGCCCAAAGACGCATGTGATTGCTGGTGCTGTGGCAGGAGCAGTCGCATCATCCGTAACAACACCATTAGATGTGATAAAGACATTGTTACAGACACGTGGAACATCAATAGATCCAGAAGTAAGGGATGTAAGAGGCTTCAGGCAAGCTGCTCGTTTGATCTATAGTCGTTATGGCATCAAGGGCTTCTTTAGAGGATTCCGACCTAGAGTATTAACCAATATGCCAAGTACTGCCATCAGTTGGAGTGTATATGAATATTTCAAGTGGTTTTTAGCAAGTGATTAAGAGGAATTATTTTCATAGAGTGTACATATATCATGTTTATTTAATAGCTTCATCTTTGTGTAAAATAAAACAGTAATACAAAAGTTTCTTTATTTATTTATTCATACTTTAATTTTCAAAAAACCTTTCACTCAAAAATGTCTGAAGCATGTATATCAGCTTAATTCTTAATCTTATATCACCAACTATCTTCTTTTCAACCAACTTCTCCATCGTAGTCGCAGCCTTTGATAAGGTCTCGACAATATCCATAATGTTATCTACAGCAATACCCATCCTTACTTCATCTGAAAGATCAGGCTTGGCAACCCAAAGTGCTGCTTGAGACGTAAGCATCAACGAGCAACTCTGAATCACATCCAAGGCTTGTTCCAATGGTTCGTCCTTTGCGTCCTGCCACTGATTGATCATGACTATACTTGCATTGATGCATTCGACAAGTGTACCAAATGATGCTTCGGCATCGGTTGAGGCTCGCATGTTGGGATAAATAATTATATTGCCAAATGGCCATTCGATATCTGGCGCGGTCAAGACAAGTTCTGAGCTACTCAGCACCACAAGGGATGTCATCATGTGGTGTGTGATGGTCAAGATGGATCGCAGTGTCTTTTGCATAAAGTGGTCTGTTGTCTCGGTATTGTCCGTGCGATATAACTGTGCTTTCATATGCGAAGGGTGTGTGAAGTAGTAGAGATAACGTTGAAGTAACAGGAGTGAGCAATCCTTGTATGACGTAAACAAGTTGGTAGCAATGTTTGGTATACGCTCTAAATGTTTGGATAATTCAAAAAAGACAGAGTTGATACGTTCCAGTTCTTCTAAAAGCGGCATCGAAAGCGATTCAAGAGGAGCGAGTGCAAACAGTGAATCACTGGAGCTATTTGCTTTTTCAAAGGCTTTGCCAATCTGAGGCCCACAGATCTGTAATAGGTTCACTGTGCTCTTCAACACAATATCTGACTTGCCATTCGTGCGTAATAAGCTGCTGACTACAGCAAGGATTTGACACCAAATTGAATGCAGAGGATTGCGTTCGACATAACCAGGTTCTTTCTTGGTCTTGTCTCCAAATCGAATAAACAAGTCCAGTGTGCCTTGTTGTAAGCGCGTTGTTAGACGGTTGTTTGTAAGTGTGTCAAAGACATGGTAAGTTACAAGAACTTCTGCTGCTTTTGGTATATTAGCCAGAGTCAACAAGAAATATAATGCGATTTCGGCATAGGGTGTGATATTAAGGCTATAGACACGATCATTTCCAGTCGTTTGCCTACATAATACATATTAATATATATGTGTATATATATACACTTTTCTTTATCATACCTATCAATTTCATTCAACATGATGTCAATACCACCATAAAACAATTTCAGTAAGTTATCAATAGTATGATGTGCCTTGAATTTGAAAACCCATGCTTCTTGTAAAATACCATATCGTTCATGTACAAGTTCTTGCAACAAGGAAGTCACTATTGTAATATCCTTGATACAACGATTCACATCTTCTTCGCTTGCTGTAGATCCTTCTGCGCTATAGGAAAGAGCCTTAATCGACAAAACATGGAAGCTATCACATACAACAGAAAGGACATCTCCAAGACATGTCTGCATCTCTACTGATTTTAAAAAGTTTTTGTTGACAGATTCCATTGTGCCACGAAGGGTGAATATACATAACATCACTGCTTCTAAAAGAGGTCGATGGAAGTAAACTGCCGTCTTATCGCTCACACTATCTTTGTATGCGAGATTTTCACGAGTAAGCAAATCAGAGAGGGAGATAAGTAGCTGAGAGACTTGCGAAGAGTACTTTTGCTTGGCAGAATCATCTGTACCAGATAGCGTAGGCTTTGACAAATAGATCCAGTCTTCAATCAGATTTCTGATCAAATGCACCAGCATACTATATGAAGTGAGCGTCACACCGTCTTGTCTTTGCTCTGACTTTGCTTGTACGATTAGTTCAGAAAGGAATCCATGAAGGTTATCAAAGCTATCTATATTGTTCTTTTCAACCCATATCAAGACACTGGCATGGTGTGAACAAGTCTCGATAAAGGACTTGAAGGAACGAAATAAGATGAGCTGAGAATCAACAACAGAGTAGTTGTGGTTGGCTTCGATGATTTTCCTAAGCAGACCATCTGATAATCTTTCAACTTCCAAGGCTGCATTTATCTTGGGTGTGATCAGCATATTATCTCTGTCTGCAAGATTGTACTTTTCCTTAATGTCGCTGTACAAAGGAAACACACGGCTCACAGTCATGCGTAAGTTGTACAAATACGAATCACCATACTGACGAATATCCCCAGGAGCTCCATCATCACCTGTGCCAATCACAGCCGACTTGAAAAGCAAAGCAGATGTGTTTTCAATACCAATTGTCCTTAAGAGAACACCAGCCGAATGATGAACTGAGTCTGTCAAGCTCGAATCGAAGCCGTTCTTTATATATTCTTGGCGCATCTGTGAAAGTCTGGTGGGTTCACTCAGCTTGATCAAAAGAGCCTTGAGACCACCAGGAAGAGCTTCGAGTATCTTTGAGAGATTACCATTCTTTGACTTTTCGTTACCAGCTGTCAGATGAATCTCGTAAGCAATCACACGCAGAGCAAATGCCTTGCTCAGGTTCGAGCAGCACAACTGACGGACAGACAGGTCAAAATGATCATTTTCACCAAAATCAGTTTCTAAAAAGTCCACGCTTTCCAAGATATCAGCCGAGGTATCAACTTCCATGGAAGGATTCAACAGTATCTTGCCAATGACGTCCCATAGGGCACTGTCACTACGCGTATTTTCAACTAGAGCATAGTGATCAAACGCGGTTTGCCAGAACGTAGATAAGAAACGCAACACATTTGACACAACAGATGGCTTTTCCAATGACAGGCTAGACCATTTCTCGAGCATGCTGATGGCAGCACGAATAGCAGACTCCGTATTGCTCACAGTCGTTGTTTGGGTTAAAGTTTGGCCACCTAACTGGCGAACAGCAGATTTAGGACTGGGCATAATAAAGTCTCCACAATCCAAAAAGAGGATGGCCAGACTGGGTTGAGTTTCCAACAAAGTACTGATGAGATGCCAAATAGCAGACAGCAAGGTTTCATTCTGTGAATCGTCCTTTGCAGTTTCAAGATAGGCACGAATGATAGTATGTGCTTCAGCTGTATCACCAAGGTATTGTACAAAGCTGGGGACAGTCTTCCAAGCAGACGTTGTACGGCATAATAGTGTCAGAACATAGGTTGCTTGAATGGGCAAGGCAATATTGTGGCGATAGTTGATGTGTTTAGCGATACGCAACAAGAAATCAGAGCAGCTTCCACTAGCAGTACGCTCAAGCATTAAACGTTCAAGTGTGCTTTCACTAATATTCGTTCCTTCATTAATATGTTCCAAACGTCGTTGAAGTAAGATCTTGATAAAGACAAGAGTGAGTGCTGTCAGTTCTTCAGTACGTTGTGCTTCTTTGATATGACTTGATTTATAGAGAGCATTAGCCATGACAGCCCCATCAGAAACTACATCAAGCAAAGGAGATACATGATAAATACCACCATCGTACAAGAAATTGCTAAAGATGCCATCGCGTATTCTGCCTAAACTCAAGCCGGATGTGCTAGGCTGATTAGATTCTCTAAAGTAATTACAGATCACAATAAAGATAGAAAGCAGCTTGATGCCAATAAGATATCTCTCAGAGACCTTTCTATAGCGCCAACCAGAATAGGAAGGAAACACTTCGAGCATAAGATAATGCAAGCAGACATAGAGTGTCTCCATCTGTGCTTGAGCATCAGGTGAAAGGTTCACGGCTGCTTCTCTAACCCACCAGTTGCTTTGAATATCATGAACGAGTCCATGGACGAGATCCAAGAATGACAATAGCAACTCGTAGCTTCCTAGTGTGCATTCAAACTTGGCGATAATTTGTTGTATATTCAATGCACGACTTGTAATGAATGGTAGCTTGATCATGCTACCTGTTCCAGGAATAGGTGTAATTCGAGGAAGCAGAGGTGATTTTTGTAAATATGGCCAAATATATTGACGATAGTAAGGAAGGAGCATCGTCAAGCATTTGATAGCTAATGTCGCGATAGAAATAGGACATTGTTGAATGCCACTGCTGAAACTGAGAATATCGCATAGGATGGAGATAAGGATAGGTACTTCATATACTCTACCAGGTACTGCTGCTGTTTTCTGAACGTGATCCACCAAGGTTGGGCCCAGTTTTGGGCTATTGGATAGTACACGATAGATCAGATTGAGAATGCTGATGATAGCTTCAGGATTTTCACCAACTAATGTGTAATCTTCATCCGTAACGTCAACAGTTGCAGCAGGCTTAGTCTGTTGCATCGAGTTTGCCAAAATAGATACCAGCATATGCCATCCAGAACATCCATGTGCAAACTGTACAATACGGCTATCTTGTGTGTTTGACAATAATATGCCACGGGATTGTCGAGGAATACTGATACCGGTGATATAGTTTAACGAGGGTGTGATTTGTAAATTTTGGTCAACTTGGACAACTGGCACGTCATTCTCTACAGCTGCTGAAGTAAAGATCGTATCCTTTAATACCACGGTGATCGTCGGTAGTGCGCACATGAATTCATATACTTTGTCAACGGGTTTCTCATCTATTCTTGTATCAAGTTCATTGGTAGTAGCCAAGGAAGCTAACATGTCTGTAAGGTGAGTGAAGTAGACAGGAAATCTACCAAGTGCAGCAGTCAGCAAGGGATACTGATTTTGTTGATCGACATCTTCGTTCCAGAAATCTTGACATGGCATTGGCTGATCTCGGTAAAGCAAAGTAAAGCAATTGATCAGACTAGAGTAACTTTCCATTGGAAGGAACTGAGGAAGTGTAGTTGCCAAGAATGACTTTAAGAGTAATCTAATAACTACTCTGTAACCAACACTGTTCACATCATCCTCATCACACAGATTACTTTCAAGGATAGCGTTGATAGTATCAAACACATTCAATTTCAATGCACGTCCTACCAAGGTACGTTCCAGATGATCAGATTGTTGAATCGAAATGGTTCTCTCTTCAGCTGCATCAAATCCAGCAGCTCGAGCAAATGATCTATCAGCCAAAACAGAAAAGGAAACTTGTTGCTTGCCTTCAAGTAACAGTTTTACTTGATCATATCCACTAGGAAGACTTGGTGCAGCATCGACGGCATTCCGTAAGCAAGTAAGAAAGTATGACCAAGCGAGCAAAAATGCCGAGTGCTCTGGGCTATTTCCCATATGTAAAACAATTTGATTGATTTTTGCTACTGCGTTGGGTGAATCGATCAAACTTGCGTCTGCTGCTGCGGGATCCAATTTTACATCCAGCGTAAGATAGGGAGGGATAATCATGCTGACAACAATCAGAATAGAAATACAGCTGACTTGTTCACGAATCCTCTCTCCTTCTGTATCTAAAGCATAGCTGCATACTTGAAATCTTCCAAAGTTGTTGACTTCAAACTCTTGAACAACTGACACAACAAAATCTGGTGATAATGACGTTGTAATGGTAAACAAGAACAAAATCTCCAGCAAGGCCTTTTGTTCTTTTATATTTTGCTTTGCCCATGCTGTTGACCATCCAGGAAAGGAGTAAGTACGCGTTGGTACCTGAGATCGAATAAGCTTGGAGAATTGCAAAAGAAGTTTGTTGACGAATGGTATATTGTTGGTGCTGTCTTCAAATAGCTTCTCAACCATGCTACTTGCGATATTGTTGAATGGATGTTCACTATCAGAAGATATACGCTGCAGGGACTGAATACATTCCAAAAGTGAAATACGCTCTTCAAAGTAGAAATTGGCGATATTCATAATCAGTTCTGTATTTTCGTGCAAAGGAATATCTACAGAGTTTTGTTGGTCAACATATTCATGGTTGTCTGTCTTGTAAGAATGCCAAAGAGCAGCACATTGAAGTTCGTTCAGGTTGATGATGTCTGATATCTTCAAGACAAGATCTTTTTCTTTTTGGTCAAAGGTAATTGATTTTCCATTGATACTCACAATTGTACCCGTTGTTAATTTGGAGCGAGATTGGGCTGAAGCAGCTGTGAATGCGTCAATACCAAGTTTAAGTTGATCGTATTTTTCTTCAAGTAGCGTCTGGAGTAGGTCGGTAGAGCATTGTTCAACGCCTCTTTCAATCGTATCGAATAGCTTGCGGTAAGTTCTATAATAAATGCATGAGTCATGTGTGTCCCAACTTATTTCACGTGTATGTATGTGCATGTACCCAGCGAACTTTTGGCTTCGATCGCTTTCTACCATGAATATAATTTATGTCTTTGTTTAAAGAAATGGGCCTCAGACAAAGACTAGTAAAAAAGACACGAAAAAATACAAAATTTTAACCAAAATGAAATTTTTTGTAGACAGTCTGAGATTCAAAGCGAGGCAAAGAGTTATTTTCCAGACAAAAGTGGCAAACATTAAAGCAAGGCAACTGTAAGCTTTTTTATTATAAACTCAACTATAAGTCAGTTGTAATTATTATGATAAAGCTGCTACTAATG
Source organism: Rhizopus sp. PT2906 (assembly GCA_025529335.1). Taxonomy (NCBI): domain Eukaryota; kingdom Fungi; phylum Mucoromycota; class Mucoromycetes; order Mucorales; family Rhizopodaceae; genus Rhizopus; species Rhizopus sp. PT2906. The sequence goes on from JAMYHX010000068.1 coordinate 97,756, forward strand.
ACCTAAGCACACGGCTGTCATTACTGATAAGTTTGCAGGAGGAACAGAAGCTGTGTGTCTGTGGTTACAAAGATACGTATAATCACATCTATTACTTTCTATAAGCTATTTAATAAGCTCAATGCAAGTGATAAAATGGTATACCTTGCCTTTAAGTGCCTGTAAGATCAATACTACGCTTTTTAATAAATAAGAAAGTCCTTGAAAAGATAATAGACACTTTGTCAATTCAAAATAAACAAATACATTCAACAATACAGATGGAATTCAGAAATTTGATGGTTATTTTCCTTTTAGCAAAACAGAAGTACTGTACCTAGCTAAATATCCCAGTTACACGTCTCCCTATTGACACTTAATGTAATGACATAAGTTTAAATTGTAGTACTGTTGTATAAGAATATCTGGGGATATGTGGTCCCTGAATTGTAAGTCATATGGCTGGTGCTGTGAGAGTACAAGTTGCACATCTTGGTAAAGGAATTATATTTTATATATCATTGACGTGTTTGATATAAGGTTATAATATTTTCTATATTACAATAGAGTATACATTCTATTTTCTTCTGTCACATCTGGTGTGATAAATAATCACATTGACCACATTAAATCATACTGACTCTCCCCTATAAAATGCACACGCGTCTTATTTTCAGTTAAAGTTGAATACAACATTGTAGGTTATGCAAAAAAATATCGACATGGCTAAGTTCTTGTTTCGGTTTGTGAATGGACAAATGTCAAGGTGATTGAAAACCGGAGCAAGCCGTTCAATTGTTGCCAGCCTTGACCATGGCTTCTTCTGTGAGGGCAAGCCAACCGATAGAGTCTCAAAAAAGGTCGAAGTAAAAAATTGTTATTTGCGAGAAAAATCACTTTTGTATTGGAAATTTTTTCTATCACATCATGTTTGCTATGAAGATGGTGTACAAGGCGTTAAATAATTGAAAATAGAGAACGACCAACCTCAACATTGATGGCTAGAGTATTGTACCATTATTAATATACTCTTCTGTCTGTGGCTCTGTCATTTAAATAGTCAATTGTATTGTCTCTTCTTTTCCGACATATCTTTTTAAATAACTATATAGAATACGTGCTTTTATTAAAGCTGTTCTATAAGTTGTATTTGGAGTTTCGCTTAGCTCCAAAGTAATTAGCTCTTGATTGCAGTAATAACTACGAGAACCTAGAGACTGTCTATTCTCGACATATTGACACTTTATACCATGCGTGCTACTAGCCAGAGTTTCAAAGAATATGCCAAAGATTATTACTTTTAATAAAACTTATGTTGAATTTATGTATATTGCGCTTAATCTTAACCCAAGTTTTTGGTAGCAAAACATATGCGCTTGGAAACAAATCAAGATGTAACTGATAGATTAAGTTAGGCTTATTTGAAAAGGATAATACTAGAGGCACTGCAAAAGGACACTGCAAAATCCAAAAAAGGCAATACTCCCCCAAACTGTAAAATGCTCTTTTGAAAGCAAGCTGAAAGTTGTTCAAGTGAAAAATGCATTATATAATTTGATTTATACTTCAATGCTACATCTCAAAATGGTATAGTTTATAGACTATGCTTTTAACAATAGCCTTATCACTCTCTGTGGGTCCTATATCAGCAATCATAGTTTATAGTAATGCATTGAGATTATCTATGCTCTGCTCATAATACGCTGACTATTTTGCTTTTAAAAAGTAATAAAATTGGATTTACATTGCAAGTAGAACATTTGACCAAAGAAAGCCTAAAAGAAAAGAAAAAAAGGTCAGCAACAATTCCAAAAGACTTTTAAAGGTTCTGATTGCTGCTGTTACGACATTCTTCAGGTCGACCATTGACTATCGGGACAAGGGACCAGGTACCCATAAAAATCATCAAACCATCAAATACCAGAACAGCCTGTAAAGACCCGCAGTAGCAGGCGTACCGTTGGGTTATGCATTAGCTGAGTCTTGTCAATTGTTAACTAGTTTATGTGCCAGCCAGACAGCAGGAAGCATCATCAAACAATCTGCCACAGCTGTAATATCAGATAACTAGTTCTCAACTAACTACGAGCCCCCTGTAAAGATTTCAATCGAATGTCCTATAACTCTCCTTTTGGCTGCCTGAAAGCCTCTAGTTGAGTGATGAGACGAACGACCGTTGTCAGTCCAGGATACGTGTTGAGTATCATAGAAAGAGATTGCATAGAAATCCTTGAACACACAATCATCGCCTTGCTGAGTAGGTTTTATAAAAAAACTTACCTTGACCAAAGAGAGCCATCAAAAGAGCCATCAAAAAAAGTATAAAGAGAAAAGAAAGAGAGAAAAGGAATAGAGGCAAATTTCTCTCTTTTTATACCTCTTTTTTAGTTACGAGAAGTTATTGTTTTCAATAAATAAGGTTTACGCTCACACTTTTGTTTATTTCTAAAGTATTTCATGACTCTTTGCCAGTCTTTTGTATTTATTCAGATTGTTGCTTATATTTATGCTTTAATGAAGCTATTCACCTCTATTCTTACATAGTAAAAAGACTAAAAGGCAATAGATTTCATGAACTCTTTGTTTATACCACGCGTCCTTGTGCTTATTTCCTAGTCTTGGCCGCACATTATTTGTGTTACTCTGCCAAATCCCTTTTTCTTCTTGACTTTTTGCTAGTAAAGACTGATAAATACTATTTCGTAGTAGCTTATGCATGCTTTATTTGCTATAAAAAAATGAGGCAGGCTATATATAAATCAAAAGAATATTGCCATTAAAATGGTAATAGCAAATGATAGACGCGTTCCAAAGCCCTGTTAACCCATGAAAAAAATAATAACTTTATTTTGAACAAATCAAGATGCAGGCATCAGAGGAAGGTCAGGATATACGCTGTGCTCCCTCAAATCTTCTCGTATAGCAGCCCTGAGTAATTTTTGAATTAAACCACAAATAGCCTTGGCAAACTTTTATTCTGCAGTTTGGGGAGGTATTACTTTTTTGGATTTTGCAGTGCCCCCAGTATTACCCTTTGAAAAAGACGTAGAATAAATGCTCTTTATGACATATTAACTTTTATTATAGAGACAGTGGATACTCTTTAAGAATATGCATCTCGTTAAATGATATGCTGATAAAGTCAATAGATGTACATTTAATAGCAATAATATATCCGTATTCTTTGTTAGTTGCCATAGAAAACTCTTCAAGCTGATTTGACAAAGTGATGTTTGCCAAAAATTGTTTTTGACAGGACTTTTTCGAAAGGATTTCTAAGAGAACTGGTTTATGAAGCTTGTCTTTTTTTATTGGTAAGCCAATATCAAAATATACTTTTAAGTGGTTGATCTTAGTTTTAGACATATTGACTATAAACGAGAGTGAATCGAAAAGCCTGTAGATGGTTTCAATAGGCAAGTTGCGTAGTTCTGGAAATGCGCGCGAATAAGCAGGTAGTGCTTCTGGTCGTAAGTGCTTGGCAATCAGCTTCAGCGCGGTCAATGAAGAGCTCAGAATACACCTTGGATCTGGAAACTCGGACTCAAAATCACTTATCGTGGCTTTTTTGTAAGTGAATTTTTCTATCCCTTTGCATTTCCAAAAAAGGTTTTCTATGAGGTACCTTTCTCCAAAACCATCATACATATCCAAGCAAACCTCTTTGATGCCATTTTGGTATTTTTGAATAGTCCTTTTAGTATATCCACTTTCGCGATAGTATTTTGAATAATCCAGATAATATTTTCTTGTTGCATATGGAACCATGGAGAATGTCGTTCTGTAGAAGAAATTCGTATAACAGGATTTGTAGTACGCTGTAGGTACTCTTCGATCAGAGAAAATGATACATGAGTGAAGAATCAGTCACATCTTCTGCTACTTAGGTATTTCTGGAATTTTCATAGCTTTTCTTCATAATAACTTCTTCTCTAGGGTTCAATACGGTCAAGGAGACCTTTATTAACAGGCAAGCGCACGTTACAGCATTCTAGATTGGGAAACTTGTGCATGATATAATCAGCCGTATCTTGATGAAGATCCCTTTCTATTACAAGTTTTTTAAGGTTGAGATGAGGTTGCATAGAAAATACATTGTAGCGTTTAAAGTCGCCATAATCCCTGTCGATTGCATTTCGATTACAGTTTAATGTAAAACACATCAAATTGGGACATTGCTGAATAACCTCATCATAGTCCATGAGGGTAGAGCAACTATAGTCGGAATTAACTGTCAGATGCATCAAATTTATGAAGAATGGTAGCAGAGGAAGGACCCTTTTAAATTCTGGCCTAGATGGAGGCATTGGTGGCAGAGTGACATGAGTGAGAGTACAGCGATAGACGGACGCAAGCGTATAATAATTCATAAAAGTATTCAAATCACAATATGAAAACCATTGTAGTTCTGGAAGCTGCTTCAACTGCTTCCAATAAGTTCCTATAACTCCTTCAAGAACACACCAATGGCTGGCATGAAGAGCACCTTTAAATGTTTGTACGTTTGGACACGTCTCGGCAAGTTTATAGATGAGTGAAATTATCCTTTCATCGTAATCTGGGCTTCTATCATATTGCTCGTACCAAAAAGCTATTTCCTGAACAAGGCTTCTCAGATTATTATTCTGCATGCATTTTATGAATTTTTCCACTTGCAAACGTGTGTGAAAGACAAGGTAAGCTGACCCTTGACAGTTTTATTGGCCGATTATATGCTCCATCCCCTTTGAAATAGAGCAACTTTAGTACGGCTGCCTCCCTCATGAAACCAACTCTCGCAGTGAGCGTTTCCTTCATTGACTCAATGGTACCAGACAATCTTTAGCCTCGTTCGCCTTTTAATTGTATTACACCTTTTTTTTACCCTTGTGGCCAAAGGGGTTTTTAGATTCCTTACAGACCTCCTGACTTTGTCCGGGCGGTTATTTAAACAAAATACGACTTCCATTTCTGAAAATGCGAAATTGGCTTTAATTGGTCGACGACATTGATTTTGATTGTTCAGCGACTGGCTGCGACTTTGCTTGCTGGAAGACTGCCCACACGCTTAAAGAGGTACTGTCATTTGTGTAATGGGTTGTGCTTAACTCACACAATGCTTCCATTTTGTTCCACAGTGGTTCGTGTAATATGTAGGTACTGAGAGCATGAAGCTCTCTTGTTAAAAAAAAGGGGGGTTTGTTCTAAGCTAGTCTTGTAAAATAAATAGCATTTGAATCGGTCTTTTACACATTAAGCTACTTAAAATCAAAAAGAAAGAGCTTTGTACTCTTTTTAATATCCAAAAGAGCATCACGCAGGGGACCAACATCTTTAGTTAAGGTCTTTTGTAAAACAACTCCTTCTTGTAATTTCGTGTCATGATCTTGTTTAAAAGAAAGGAAAAGCTGTAAAAGCGGGATGTACTGAAAACCTAGACTTTACCAGACGAGACAAGCATTTAGAAAGATACACTTACATAAACGACCATCTAATTGGATGGGTTATGGTCATACCGAAGTTCATAAAGTAAGCGTATTGCTTGTATATTAGAGCAGACGGTGGCTGTAAAGTGCGCGGGCTTAAGTGTCGCTCTTGAGGGTCGATCATTCAAAGTAAATTAAGCTGTCTCGATTAAGACAATACTTCGGTAAAAAATTAAAGCGAGCTGAATGATTAGTCCAATAAAAAAGAAAGTTGCTTACTTTACAAGAAAACATTTGATCAGTGCGACCCAAACTGCATATAATTACAAAGGCACTTGTAACCCATGGTTATTGTGTAACTTAATGTTACATTTCATACTTTGCAATTTTATCAAAAAAAAAAAGGCTGTGTGAATGCTTTCCCTGAAGGGAGGAGGAATAAAGTAAACTCAGAAAATCAGGGAAAACTCAGGAAAGACTTGCAATACATGAATAATACGGAACGGTATACTGTGATCCCTATTACATAATCGACACTGGTAAATCTAGAATTTTCAAGTTAAAAGAAGGTGTCACCGCTTTAATGCAATAACTTGAACGCCATCTGATGCCGAATATCATATAGTATTGTTTAAAAGCTGCCCAATCCCTGTTTTTATTCTTTGTATAGGTTCAAATGAAGGTAAGAGCATTTTTTACATAATAACAACATGGACCCTGTTTATTATATCGAGCAGCTACTCCGTCTACCCGGCTATCATATGATCATTTATTAGATGTTAATTAAATGCAGTAACGAGTGTACCTCATCCATACTATTTTTTTGGTTAGGATACGTTGCATTTTTTTTGTGCCTTTGTGATTATATTAATATACGTCAGATGCGATGGTGGCCCCCAGGCAGATGTACTTATATATAAAAGCAACAAGATTTCATTGCAAAATTACAGAAAAATAACTCAAGCAAATGTTGAAATCTGTCATTACATCTCTGTTGGTCGCAAACTTACTGTTCACTTCTAGCGCACAAGGATGGGTGTTGAAGAAAAATTACCAAGGCTCTAGTTTCTTTGATGGATTCAGTTTCTTTACTGATGCTGACCCTACTCATGGCTTTGTTCAATATGTTGACAAGTCAACTGCACAATCTGCTGGCTTGATCTCTACTCAAGGAGGAAAGGTCATCATGAGAGCCGATAATACCACAGTTAGTGCTAACGGCAGACGCTCTGTCAGAATTACTTCCAATGACGCTTATTCCAACTCTGCACTTGTCTTGCTTGACCTTGAACACATGCCAGTCGGATGCGGCACTTGGCCCGCTTTTTGGATGGTCGGCCCTAACTGGCCCAACAGCGGTGAAATTGATGTAAGTATTTCGCGCAATTTGCCTGGGAATTAAGAGTTAGTCTAACATAATTATAGATTATCGAAAATGTAAACAAGGCTACTCTCAACCAAGTTACTTTACATACCAAACAAGGATGTAGCTTTGCTGGTGTTTCCCGTACACAGACTGGAAAGACTTTGACTGATAACTGTGATGTCAATGCTGCTGGCCAACCAAGCAATGCTGGTTGTGGCGTTCAGGCTACGAACGCAAACACCTATGGTGATGGTTTGAACAACATTAAGGGTGGCGTTTATGCTACTAGAATGACCGCAAGTCAAGGTATCCAAGTTTGGTTCTTCCCTAGAAACAACATCCCATCTGATATCTCCAGTGGTAATCCTAATCCATCCGCATGGCCAACTCCTCTTGCTTCCTTCCCATTCCAATCTGGCCATTGTACTATTGACTACTTTAATAATCTTCAAATTGTATTTGATTTGACCTTCTGTGGTGATTGGGCTGGCTCTGTTTACGGTTCTTCTGGTTGCCCTTCCAACTGTAATGACTATGTTAAGAACAACCCAGGTGCATTCAGTAACGCTTATTGGTCTGTCAATTACGTTAAAGTCTACCAGTAAACCCACTTTATTTAAATTATGTATTCTTGTACGAATAAAAATAGCTCTAGCTCCAGTAATCACAGATAAATCAAACATCTAATGCACACAACCTATAATAACTTTCCTTTGAGCATTTTTATGCATGTATTGCACGCTAATTATAAAAGATTGAGCCAGGCACACAGGTTGAAAAATATATATAACAAATTAGCACTATATGATTTGTTTATTTGTCTTTATCTAACGCAGAATCTATAAGATGTTTATATAAACGCAGCCCAACCTTTCATAAGAAGAAAAAAAGGTAAGCAAGCCTTTTCTTAAGCAAATGTCGTGTTTATATACCTGGAAACATTTTTGATAAATTGCCTATGTCTGTGGCAGCTTTAATCAGCTTGTCTACTTCAGCTTCAACCCCTGATTCTTCTGCCGTAGCATATTTTTTCTTCAACACGCTCATCGTTCTAGATGCTCGATCCTATTGAAAGCAAAGGTGAGTGGCATATGTTTAAGCTAAAGCTATTGTTACCCTCGCATCAGACTGTGACCATTCGTTAAACAGTGTCTGAAATACGCCTGTCAGTGCTTGGCGATTATTGAGTAGGATTTGTAAAACTATTTCACAAGTCTTGCGAAACTGTCCTTCATAGCCTACGATTCCCATAGCATCTACCAGGTTGTGAGTAAGTCTAAAAGGTACTACTTCAGGCACGTTCAGTCTTAAGCCTTGATCGAATAACATATTCAAATCAACATGAACTGTATCTCCATTTGTACGATCGAAAAGAATATTTTCAGCATGTCGATCACCAAGTCTACGGAAGAGATCTAGTTAAAGCTATGTAGTATACGCCATAGAATGCCTTACCCAAGCATATGGCCTACAATAGACATAACAGCCAGTGTCTTTACATATCTTGTTCGACTAGCTAACCATTGATTAGGCTCAGGAAAGGACTTCAAAAACCATTTATGTAAAACAGGTGGGGATCTATTACATATTGTAAATACTAAAAAGTAGCACCAGCATGTGAAAAGCACTTACTGCGCTAGTACTCTCTTGAATAATTCTAAAAGCTCTTCGTCTGTTAAGCCTGGTAACTGCCTTTTGTTTCTATATTCTATTTGTACTTGCTGCGTAACATAAGCATCATTCAAGCACTATATGAGTACGAGATACTTACGTTTGCCTTTATACCCAGATTATTATAGATATCAGTAGCAATGGCCTTCAAAGGGAATAGGTTATCAATCCATTCAATCAAGCCCCATTCATCGCCCAGTGGAATTACTGCGTACGTTCTTATATCTAATATAACAAAAAAAAAGCATTAAACTAGCACATGTCTACTATAAACATTTTGCTATTACATAGATTTCGGTCTCTTGAATCAGGATTTTTCTTCAAAAAGGAATTAATCATGTAGTTAAACTCCATCATACGTGCATCCTTTCGAAGATCATCATTAGCCTTGCACAAGAACTTATAGCTCCTTCCATCGCTTCCGACAAAAGTGATTCTTTTGGGTTGCTGTAGTGATCTCATAACATCTACTTCAGGCATTACCTCTATTTACAGCAAATTAATTAAGACATTCCCTTTTGGACGGGTCATCTTACTTGCAATCGTTACTATTTCACCAGGGAAAGGATCAAAGGCTTCGCCTTTTTTGATTAATTCTGGTAAGCGTGGAAATAGGCTGCTTTCTCTCGGAACGGTTAATACAAAACCATCAAAATTTAGCACTTGTTTCAATTTAGGTATATCCTTCAAGCTTAGCGTTGACTGTGCTCTGTCTCCTACTGGATGTTTGGATACCCTGTGCAAGAAATTTCTAAAATATGTTGCTTGCTGTGATGATGTTAAATTAGATGAGTATTTATAGGCTTTGTTTTACTTTCTTACTTCTATCACGAGAGGTATCACTGTATTCTGTTTATTTGCCTAAAAAAGATATGTTATTACTATTAGACCAAGACGTTCTACCTACCTTGACACGGCCAAGTATAGTATTGATTCTATCAGTAAGTAAAGGAGTTCGACCATCAAGAGTATTTAATAAAAGCCAAATAGTGTTTCTTGGGTAAGTAGAAAACACAGCTTCAATAATACAAGATAGAGTATTTGCCATATCAGTATTCCCCACGGTTAGATGCGATATCAGACGGGTTAAAAATTTGCCAAACTGTTTATCTTTTTGTTAAACATCATTTTTTTATTAGTAAAGCCTTTTATACTTTTACCTGGTATATGGGGACCTTTGTAAGAGCGGTTCTTATTAGTTCATTGGTTCTTGTTAGTGTTTCTGCATAGCCTTGGCCCTCAGATCTATGCCGTTATGAAGTTAGTTTCTATTTGAGCAGCCCAAACTCACATACGATTTCCTGTTCTCCTCAGCAAGTGATACCATCTTAACCCAGTAATTAATGAATTTCGACATGGAGGTATAATAATATTTTGATCCACAAGAGAGCGCCTTCAATACCGTTTTTATGATAATTTCATAAACTCTTATACTATACTCCAGCAGGTATTCATGAGTAAAGTGTCATGTATATATAACAACACGTACCATATTGATGGGGGTCTTCCAGCACATTGTTTACACAAATACACGGCATATTGTACATTTGCCTTTTCTTGTCTGTCATTTATAAAAGTTAATACTCTATTAACCGTACAGCGATGCCTTACTTCTCTGGGCCTTTTCTGGCATGAGTCATATAAAATCTGGCCTTTTCACCATTGTAAATAGAGGAGTCCTTCAAGTAAAATGAATTAAGGATGATTGCATCGTTCGCAGCAGCACCTTCTTCTAGATTTGTCAACATAGTCACAGCGTCCTGTCTTCGTCCGGTTTGCCAAAGCCATTTTGCCTTTTCTCTATGCGTTATTTCATTACCAGCTCTTTCTGCATTGACAATTGCATCAAGCGCTACAATCAAGTGTCCATTTTTTCTGCTGTACTTGGCAATATCTAACCAAATGCCACCACAAGATACTGACTGCTGACGTGGTCTGATATCGTACAGAGCCGTTCGCCGAAGTTCAAGCAAATCATGGATATGCTGATACTGTGGCATGAGAAGCTTCAGGGTTCTATTCCACTTGTTCTCGAGTTCCGAGACTTTCTCAATAGGATCTTTTGCCTCCCAGGCTTTCTGTGCGTCTTCTAATTCCTGAAGCTGCTGTAGCTTGAAAATTGTCTGATATGATTTCTGATAGGACTCAATCGTCTTTGCCCCCAAGCTGCTGATCAGATCTCGCCTTGCATGCTCAATGTAGCTAGCTGCTTCAAGGTTTCTATTCTTTTTCATGCTGCCTAAAGCACGGGCAATAAATGACTCTGTTGTCTCTATCGTCTGATGCTTGGAGGCTTCGTCAAGCGCATTCCAATCGCCCATTCTCCAAGCTGCATCCATCTTAAAAGCATTCATATGAGTCGACCAGTGAGGATTTGCATCAACATACTTGTCAGAAAAATATAAAATAGATGCTATTCAATGTTATTATATAGCAGGCAAATAAGAATGTGTATATACTCACCATAGCTTCCAGACTTTTTAAGGCATTCCAGGAAGCTCATACAAGCAGATAGATCATGTGGATTCTTTGCAACATTATCCATGTGGTAAATCTCTGCTTCTTTCCATTTCCCCATATTTTCAAACCGGATAATTTCTTCATCATTACTAAATCTGATTGAATACATACTGAGTAATGCTTGAAGGTCTTGCATATTCTCTGTTTTGACATAAATGTGTCGCAAAAATCTCATCGTCTCTTCATCTTCCAGTAAGTTTGAGGAACTTGTTTTGATGTAATTTTCAAAATGCATAAGTGCCTGAGGATACGCTTTAGCATAGAACGAAGCCTTGGCCATAAGCTTATCAGGAATAGCTTCCAAAAAGCGACCAACCATTGTTGTATCTCTAGATCCAGCGCGATACAACCACTGTCGGCAGTGCTCCGTAATAGCAACAACAGCTTGGAGCGACGCTCGATTCTTTTGATCAGCCTTGTCTAGCTTCGAATTTGTGTTGAGTACAAGAAGGATTTCATTTACAATGTTTTGAATATCGCTGGCTGATGCGGATAAAATAACATGGAGAATCAAATGTGGTAGTAGATACAGAGCAACGTCCAGATTACCATAGTAAATAACTGGTAGGCATGCTGAGAAGATAGGTCGAGCCTTATCATCTGTAATCTTTTCTAATAAGCAGTACCATTGCACGACCCAGGTTGAGACACTATCTGCCTTGGTATATATCGGGTAATTGAATGTATATTCAGGAAGTACGACGATATAAGACGAGCGTAAGAGAGGCGTTAAAAATTCTTGTATGGAATGAGGAAATCTCTGCCATGTATTAAACACTTTTTCGTATTCTTTGCTGCCCTCCATCGTCTCGACTGTTCTAAATCCAGCATGTTTGAGTAAGACTTGTATCGAGTACGATATTAACTGGTGCATAAATTCATTGTTCACAGCGTGATAAGCGGGTATCAGACAGTTGATGACAATATCACATATGAATTTTAAATTCTCTTCATTGGTTTTAAAATTATTTATAACATATGTCTTGTCGTTACGAATCTTGACTTGAATTCTACTTGGATCAATAGCATTCAATTTACCAAGACATACACCGACAGCATACGATATTTCTGGATGATTGATGTATTTGTGAGCTAACGTCAATAGCTGTGAATAGAGATGTCCCGTACGCACAGCCAATAGTTCCTTTCGTTCAAGTAACTTGGACATTTTTTGAATACCCAAGAGGATTTCAACATCGCTTGGTTTCTGTATGGATGCAAATGCTCTATTGAACTCCCTTATCAGCTGCATCTCTCTGCTGTTTTCGATAAATTCTCTAACGTCTTGTAGCTCATCGAATTGAGGGAGTGGAGGAATTTGGCCATATAAATCCTTTGTAAGTTCATATCGATCTATTAAAAGTTTTTTAATTGTATCTGCTACTGAAAGACGAACTGACTGGTTCGAATGACAGATCATGTCTGTAAGCCCGCGGATAATTGTGCTCAAATGCAGCTTTAATCCTTCATCACTTAAGGCAAAGATAAAGCAATTCCATAGACTGAGTGCTTCCATTTCCATATCGTTTATCTCACTGACAGAATAGAACACCTTGACAAGCTACATTATTGAATGTGAATATGTGTCTCTTTTCTTCGCACACTAATGGCACTTACATAAGTGGCATGGTTTTGAACATTTGGCCCTAATAACTTCATGATTTCTTCAAGTGATGACAGTGCATAAGGAGGCTCAGGGTCTGGTCGTTTTATCTTTTTGGCATTAGTAAATCTTGCAATCTTTTCCAGTATAGCTATAACGTATATTGAAAGGTACTTTGATAAATCTATAGTGTCGTCAACCATGTTTTTTAACTGATGTAGAGCTTCAATGGCCTAAGAAATCCCATTAGCATAATCTATATATTACTCCATTTCTCTTACCTGCGATTTCTTTTCTAAACATCCTAGTGATAAAGCTAAATCTGTAGTTATTTGAGTCAAATTATTGGAGATTAGCGTTTTAAAAATCGCTTTGGATTTGGACACTCGCGTCAAGCGCTTGATTCCTTGTTCTTTCAGCTTGGAATTCTGCTCCATTAACAAGGCTATGGCAATATGTAACCCACCTTGTAGGCAGAGTTCTGCCATAGATACAGAAAGTTCTTTTGATATAATCGCCAAAGGGTTTTCATTTGGAGCATAAAGTACAGCATAAGGCAGTGTATATTCAAAGTAGGCTCGCAGGAAGCTTGTTGTATCACAGTCAAACAAACCAGCAATTTGGCCAGCAAAGCCAGTGTCATAAAGAAGCGCCCTGACAAGTAACTCGGATAAAGTTTTACAGTGGGGTTTTAAAAGAGATGAAGTGCTTGTATTTAGACAACTAGCTATATCTCTCAGCTTTACATAGATATTAGCCTTTTTCTTTATAGTGACTCTGTTTTATGGTTACCTTTTGAATGAGTAAACTAGCCCTTCCATCGTTATCATCCTCCAATGCCGCCAAAGCCTCCACTATAGGTGACACCATTCCATAAAGTTGTTTGTATACAGAACTGTGTTTTGCAATACATCGTACATCATAAACTTGAGGTCTACATTACGAAAAGTCAAAGGAAGAGAAGCAAAAAAAAAAAAAAAAGCATTTTACCTTAATTCGTCCTGATCGACATCCATAAAATCTATATCCACTAGAGTATGTCCATTCAGCATTGTTTCGGCGCGTTCAGCCAACACATTTGCCTTGACGCAAAGTATTTCTAACGAAGCATATTGATCTTGATTGGACGCAATGAATTGTAAGAGTGAGTTCAGCCAGCCTAACTGGATATAGTTTTGTAGCAATATACACGCCAGATTCAGAACGGTTCGGCCCTAGAGTTTTACATTAGTTCTTTAATAATCCTTATTTTTTCTTAATGAAACCTTTTCGACAGTAAGTTCAGGGTTAAGTGCTAATATTTTCAGCAAATCTGCCAAAGCCAGGGCATCATTTAGTTTGATATCTGGATTTAACTTAACCACTTCATTGACACAGTGTAGTAATTTAACCACAGTTTCGCTATCCGCTTTTGCCTCAATGCTGTGTTTTAATACACGCATGATAGACATCAATAAGCTTTCTAATGAAAAGTCGTCTTCAGGATCGTATCCAATCCTAATGTAAGCCTGAAGGAGGTCCTGCGCAGAATAGATGATAAATGTTCTAGGTGTAGGTGTATGATAGATGCTTGCTTCGAAAATATGTGGTAGATCATTCCACAGTCTACCAGTATACGCACCAAAAAGCATAGTTTTCTTATCATCTATCATCAGTCTACAAGCATTTGTTATGATATTCAAGAGTTCAAGCTGAGTGTCTGTTGAGAGATCAGACAAGGCAAAAGGGTAATTCTATATGCGTTCGTGTTACACCGCTGTATACATGTAGGTGAAACTGAAAAAGTACCTGATAAATAATCTTTCTTTTATATGATTTGATAATGTCATGTATAAGAAGAGTACTGTCGTCTATAATTCGTGTATACTGCGGAATATGTTGACTACAAATATAACTGTGTAGCTGCGCGATCGTATGACTGTAATCGTTGCTTAAATTATGCAGATCTTGCCTTGTTCGAATGGCATGCTGGACAATGGGAACAAGAAGTGACGAGCAAAACACTGGAGATATGTTTACTGTGTAAGAAGTTGATAATATATCCTTAATTTCTATAGTGAAATGTGTGTGGTATTAGCACAAGTCAGATCTATTGTGTATGTATAATTTATATATTTCTTCATTAAATCACACCTTTTATGCTAATTGCATATTCTAATTGCTGTTTGACATGAGCTTCAAGGACATCAGTAGATTCCTCCATGTGGAATCAATACGCGAAATTAGAAAAAAGCGTAATGGTGTGTATAGATCTATTTCCCAATTTGATAGCTCGATTTGATTCGCTAGATTTCTATGTTACTCAGTTTTTTATATCAAGATAAACACGCCCAGAAAGAGAAAAAGACGAATTGACTCTTCATTAAAGGACTACACGCATAACTCTTTTTATTGAAAAAGAAGCACATCTCTTTTTTCTGTGCGTGTTTGTACACGTGTGTATGTGTGAGTGCTGTTGCAAGTCAATATATCCATTATTACTCCGTAAGATAATTTCTATATTTAGTGCATATTCAAGCTTTCTCTTCTTTTAAAGTCGACCAAGCCTCTTTTGTGTGTATATACGCAGAACAGTAACAGCAGATGAAGATTGTACCATTACTTCTACTGGTCACTGTTCTTGCCACGAACTGGGCTTTACAAAAGGGGCATGCACCATTGGCTGCGTCAGTGGTCATGTCTACAGTTGCATGTCTAATAACTTATATAACATTACCAAAACTGAAAGAGACTTTTATAAAAGCACATCTCTTTGGCCGAGATATCCTAAAAACAGGAAAGCCAATTATGTAAGTTTTATTACATACATGTGCATAGTATTGGTAAGTTTATAGTTCTTTTCATAGTCCTGAAACGATGGGTCTGCCAACTGCCATTATCTATCTTATCACGCTGTACTTGTTTATGCCCTTTCCATTCATCAATTCATTTTATACTCTATCACTTGACAAATTTCCTCACCACAAGGTACGATTTAATCTTTTTACAAAGGACTAATCACAAACAACGACATACACAGTTGGGAGAAGTTCTATCAGCAATTTTAGCTATTCAATCTATGGTCTTGCTAGGGTTTGCAGATGATGTCTTGGACGTCAGATGGAGGTACAAGGTCTGGTTTCCTGCTCTTGCTGGAGTGCCTCTTTTGATGTTTTACTATACAAACGGAGGAGGAACTTCGATCGTGATGCCTATGCAGCTGAGACCCTATTTTGGGAAAATTGTAGATTTGGGTAAGATTTGCTTGGAAAGAAAAAGATCATGTTAATAATAACAACTTGAAAAGGTGCGCTCTATTACGTGTATATGTGTATGCTGATCATATTCTGCACTCACAGTATCAACATATTGGCTGGTATCAATGGCGTTGAGGCTGGGCAAACATTCATTATTGCATTATCCGTTGCTGTAAATGATTTGTTATATGTGGTCAATAGCCATTCAACACCAAGCTCAGAAGTTCATCTGTTCAGTCTGTATTTTATTCTGCCCTTTGTAGGCGTGACTGCAGCCTTATTATGGCATAACTGGTTTCCAGCTCAAGTATTTGTTGGAGACACCTTTTGTTATTTTGCAGGAATGACGTTTGCAGTCGTTGGTATCATGGGACACTTTTCCAAGACGCTTTTGCTCTTCTTTATTCCGCAGATATTTAATTTTATTTATTCTTGTCCTCAGCTATTCCGATTTATAGAATGTCCTCGTCATAGAATGCCACGACTGGATACAGACACGGGCTTACTGAAATGCTCCACTGTTAGACCCAATGATAAAAAGCCATTAAGCAAGTTAGGAAGCCTTATATTAAAGCTGCTTAATGCAATTGGTCTACTAAAAGTGTTTGAATATGATGACAATGGACGTATCATAGAATGCAATAACCTGACAATCATCAATTTAGTACTTGCACGATTAGGCCCCATGTCAGAGAGGAATACAACACTATGGATCATAATAATTCAATTGTTTGGCAGCGCACTAGCCTTCTTCATCCGCTATAAGCTTGTACATTTTGTTTATGAAATAAACAACTGAGTTTCCTTTTTTTTCTTTCTTTTTTTTTTACATTTCATAATGGAAAGTGATTCGTCAATGCAAGTATTATCGAACAACTAGTGCAGTGCCGTCATTAACACGTTCAATAGAAAGACTGAGCCTACAGAACATGCACCACTTACACAACCAACGAATCCTATAAAACAAGAAGTAAATCTCTCCCATTTCATCCAAAACAGGTATTGATCTTTAATAGGAATTCAATAATTCTTTCATTCAATATACACCAGAGAATATTGTTGAACAATTAGAGCAATCAGCTACTCCTGTATCAAAAGTGAAGCAACCAGTAGTAGAAGGCACAGTGTCACCAAGAGCTTATTTAGATAGAACGGTCGTTCCTACATTATTGGAAGGCATGAAACTACTAGCGACAGAACGGTATGTTGCTGTTTACTCTTTCTTTGAGTTAAGCTAACATCTATCCAATAGACCATCTGATCCGTTGGCTTTTCTTGGTCATTTCTTACTGAGTAGATCAAACGAAAAGCAGCAGTAAATGGATTTCACTCTTCCTTTTTCAATATCCGCACGCCACCGCTTAAAAGAGGCAAAAGGGATAAAAATAAACATTTTTTCATATTTCTTTTCTTTCCTTTGTGTGTACATTATTGCTCCTTTCCTTAAACTTAAACAATGGGGCTTTTTGAAAAGATTAAATCCAGTGTTGAGATGTGGAAGATAGAAAAATATACCAAGCGTCGACCGGTCAATGTTCCTGACTTTGAGCAGAAAGGTACGAGTTGAGTTAATAAACACATTTTTACTTATTATTATCAGACCGAGAGTTTTATCGTCAACATTATAAGGATGGCGTCTATCTTCATCATCAATCAGGAACAGCGTCAGGGGACTCATTTAAAAGAAAGACTTCATTACTACGTACAAGGAGTGAAAGAATAGTGCGTTCATCCGAAAATTACAATAGTTCCTAATAGACACTGGTAGCTGTTGACACTAATAACAACAGACTTAATAAATTTACCCTGCAGGACATACTGGAGTAACTTTGTGTCACGTTTAATTAGTGCGCTCTTTCCTTTTATATAATCTGTATTGATTTATCGAGCTCTGACCGTCACTTGGGCACTTTTTTGTTGAATGACCTTTGACCTTGAATAACATGGCATTTTCTTAAGATTGTTTCTTTGCAGAACCCAAAAGATGTACAGATAGATGCGCCATCCATTACATCTGAAAAAAATAAAAATAAAAATAAAAAACAAAAACAAGAAGCGTTCGGTGTGAATAAAGCAACACGAGTATTGGGTTGATCTTGGATTCAGCTCCCTTCCTTCTGAAATATAGCTGCATTCTAGCTAGATAAAAGAAGAGAAAGAAACCATCTACTACAGTCAAAGGCTCTTTTTTAAACATTTCTCTAGCCATAAACCAATTGTCTTGTAGATAATTATAAATTAGAGATTGTTCTTCTTCTTCTTTGGATTATTGGCTTTATAATGTCGCTCAAGAGCTCTGGCTGTTGAAAGCTACACCTGTACTGTCTCTGAATTTTTCCATGCTCTTCATGAAGTGATGTGGTTGCTGTTATTGATTGCTGTTATTGGTTCCTCAATCACGCACTGTTTCAACCATACTGTTAGTGCTTCTGCATATGCGGTATCATGATATTATGTATTACTTTCACTGCATAACAGAATTGTAATTGCTGAGGGACAAAGACCTTTCTTTCCCACAAACTCTGGCTTGACGTGAAACATTGATTCTCTATAGAGGTCAATTTTCCTGTAGCTAATACTCCAGAGATGAAGGTGGGTATCTATATTTGAAAGAAAGAAATCAATGGTGGTATCTTTATGAAATAACAGTCTTACTTTCAACATGGAAAAAAATAACCTCACCTTCTCCAACAGCTCAACAGAAGCAAAGGCAAGATCGGCTGTTACGCACTTTAACACTGCCAGTACACCAAACATACCCTTATTATGATCGAAGTATGCTTTTGCTTCGATCTTTGTTGACAAAGAAACTAAATGTTTCAAGCAACAAGAGCTCTGTTTTCCTCAGACCAAAGAGCTTGATCAGTCAATCGGGCTTATACTGGCTCGTATCATTGAAATATAGCTTGTGGGCTTTGAACTGTCTGCTCATGATTTTCAGTATAGACTGCTCTTGAAGGGAGTCAGCTTGGTAATCGCTTGGCTTTATATTGTTGGCAATAATGTCAAGGTATGGTCATATGTGGAGCTGAATAAAAGCATCCTCAGTTGAAGTATGATCAATGTATAAAGTATAGGGCCTATGGCTAGTTGAACATAATCTTACAGTAGAGCATACATCCTACTTTCTAGTCCTTTATCACATCAAATAAGAAGAAAAAAGAGTCAAACTGAATAACAATACATATATAAACAACACTGCTTATGACACTATTGCAAGCAGCAGTCGTAGATCATCTGCCCAAGTAAGTTTTCAGAATAAATCAAGTATAGTATGTCACGTTAATTATCACCAAACTCTGTTTATACAAGATCAAATATAATAAGTATTAATTGAAAAGAAAAGCTAAAAGAAGTCTTTATAAGAAAGACTTTGTAAGGTAATTGAAGTGAGAATTATACTGTAATTAGATTGATTAAACTGAAGGTCCTTTATTTTCAAAATTATATGAGTAATTATAGTGTAACTAGAAGACTAATGAATAATGTATAACGTATTGTTCATTTTATACTTACCGAGGCGTTAAGGGATGCACTGCCGTTATGAATAGCGCATTAAACCCAGGGAACACCGTTAGTCTTTTGAAGGTCTTTTGAAGGGGGAAAGGACTTTCATTGTCGTACTTTGATTTGTAAACAAAGATACCATATATATTTAATGTACTACTCACATCGCGATTCCACATCGTACCACAAGATTCACACTTGAGGACAGAGCTGTAATTTCACAAAATGATTGATTAAAATACTATCATATTAATTTATTAGAAAAACTTCGTTACTAGATGTTGACTGCATCTGACAGGCTTTACGCTTTATTCCTCATGACATTTGTTAAAGCAGACACCCTTTTCAGCAAGATAAGTTCTAGCGCGTTCAAATTATCTACAAAATAATCTAATTAGTATACATGATCTTTATTATTGCTTCTGTGCACCTATGAATATCCTCCTTTGGCATTCACACTCTACCTTTCAGTGTTATTTTTATTTAACTTGGGAATTTTTCTTTACCTATGACTTATCCAGATGACATTATTATCTCCTCAGTATCAGTTACCTATTCATTCAAGTATTGAAAGAAGAAATCTATGCAAGATGAAAAGAATGCTTCACTTGAATTTACAAAAATAGTGTATAAAGAGACAAAGCCGAGTAAACCATAAGTATTTATATCACTTATTTAAAAGTAATGATACAGTAGTGCCTCTATCGCCTGTTGCCGTTGATCTTGGGTCATCTCTCTAGCGTTCTCCTCGTTAATATATAAATAAACTTAAAGCCCATAAAATATAAAAAAAAAACCCATTCATTTATTGTAAAAAAAAGTTTACTATGCGCTGGTACAGTATTGGTAATATATGCCGTGTGCTTGGTATTTCCATCTATCTTCTTAAAACACTCAATTCCAAGGTGCCTTATGAATACAAACAAAATCGTCAACATACTAGTTCACATTCAAACACTTCTACAGTGTTTTCAATAAATACTACGATTACCCTGAACACTATGCACTGTGTTTATTGAAAAATTCTTCAACATATATTCGATTATTCCAGCATGATATGAAACCAATTGCATGGCAAATGCGCTACCTTCGACGTTAACCTTAACGCACATTGCTCCATTATTTTTTATTGTTAATAATGGAGGTCTTGTAACTGTAAATTCATAATTTTGTTGTTCTAAACATTGTTAATAAGGTAAAGAACAGGAAGAAGAAAAGCACTAATCTTTCTCTGATTTATTTATACTTCTCTAACAATGACCGCATCAAGGAATAACTTGAGCACCAATCAAACTCACTAGTGGATTAGTTACTGATATATCTATTTATTCATTAATCTAAGGTTCTAAATAAGGTTTAAGAAGCTTGTGGCAGCTACTTTCGTTGATGTATACATATAACACGTCAAGTTTATCAATAGGATACAAGTAGACGATATATACAATTATTCTTTCAAAACAAAAATCCTTATCACAAGCAGGTATTCTTCCTGGCTCACTCACATTACCTCGTGTAATGGCATCTCACCCGTCGTAAACCTGTATGCTGCGATATAGGTTATTTTCTTTTGCAATGCAAATAGGGTTTGTATCTACAATTACATATTAGTATCATTATTACCGTAAATAACACAAAAAAGCATGTTCGCTTTACTGAGCGCTATATGTTGACGTTTGTTCAAAGGCCTCTTTTCATGTAAATGAAAAGAAACGACATCTCCATAACAATGACATTATGAATAAACAGCTCAACTGTAGCGTCATGTCAAAGGGAAAATATTATTATATGTTTATACAAGATATATTGTAGTGCTAGCATTACTAGCATTATTTCTTATGTTTCTTCTTACTGTTGATCAATTTTCTATTTCAAGTTCATGTGAACAATCAAGGATAACCTAACTGGCATCCTTGACAACACCGACGTCGCGAGTTTCTCCATAACTCTAAAAAGTAGCCTTCAGGCTGTCAAGAAGATCGCTGGTTAGTAACCAACGCAAACATTCAAGGTTAACACGCTTAATCATTGTCTCTGATTTTATTGCTACGGATAGTGTTATAATGACTGAACTATCATTAAAAGCCAAGCTAGCCTTGAGATCGACGACACAAATCTCATAGATATCAAAATTAACTTTCAAAAATCTGTTGTTGCCCGACCGACAAAATCGTTGAATTGGTGGGGTAACTGAGCGCATTGTGTTCGATAACGTTATCTTGATGATCAGAGCATGTCAAGGCAAATAGTTCTAGTCCCATTTGTCGATGATCCAGGCATTTTTATCTTTGTCATCCAGGCAACAGTCCATTGGTTGACAAGCATTAATAATGGCCGGAGAATGATCCCAAAATACGACATTGCTTTCCCTTTATGCAGTGTGTGCTTCATTATCTTGATTGTTGACACAGCAATAAGGTCCATTGCTGTATTCAGCTTTAGTATTATTGAAAAAGGCTATTAAGTCGACGACATGCGAATTAGATTCTTTTATTAAGAAGAGCTGAATATGATTAAATTAAGTTTGTGTGAGAGTTTTATAGGGAATATTAATGTTGTCAGTATGATAAATGTGGTCAATGTGATTATTTATGCATGTATTATTATTGTTATACTAGTAACTACTATAGTTATTCTTATCAGATGCAATAGAGAAGAGTAGAATGTATGCTCTACTGTAAGATTATACTCGATTTATTATAATGATTATCTCATCAAACACGTCACGCTATACTCTACATGTCTGTCAGAAATATCCATTGGCGTAAACTGATTATATTGAGTATGTCTGTCTGAAGTGTCCATATTGGTTAATTGATTGCTGTGTAATGATCCACTCGCAGGAGTTATGTACAGTAGGTTGAGCAGCATCCACTAATTCGATATTGTAATTGTATTTGTTGTGTGCGTGATGATGTTGAGGCTTTTCTTGATATATGAGAGTCTGATTTACGTTTCTTGGTATGAAAGGATTATCATACATAGCTATCTTGCGTGGTCAATTGGCATTCCACCATTCTTCTATGTGGTTTAGCCAGTCTTTCAAGGTTTTGGAACTACTGTAATTTCTGTAGACCTTGGGTTCGAGTGTGTTGTAAAAGATAATAAAAATAGAAGTTTGTGTGTTCGTAGTCTTTTGTAAGACTTG